>JAQFYE010004645.1:0-13063 GCA_034694305.1 Protaphorura glebata
AAAATTTCAAGAGGATTGGACATTGAGAACAGCCAGGATAGTCAAACTGGTCAACCGAGAAAAACACAGGTAAATGGTCATGCTAGTTTGTTGTTTCAGTAGTCCTTAACTATACACTGAATTACTGTCACACGACAATTTTAAAATTACAAAGATTACGACTTGTCCTTTTACTAAAATCATTCGCTAATTTTTTTTATTGCTGAATCTAATCGATCAGCATAAATCGAATAACATCTCTGCTTGCACATCAATGCCAAGCCAAACATCCGCATTCAAGATCGTGCATTATTGGTCAGGTTTCTCCGATAATTATTATTGGTACTAGACAAACGAATAATGCCGTCCTAACCTAGACCTTATTAGAGACGGCCAGTTTAAAATTTCAGATGTCTCGTTTAACTGAATGCGCTTAAGCGTACAGAAAAAAAGAAACGTCAATATTTGTAGGAAATGTGGAATACTACAAATATTGGCGTTTCTTGTTTCCCCTAATTATTTGCTACTTTCGTCACTTTCACAATTGTAAATTATCTAGCTACCACCGAGTAATTTTCGATTTCAACAAAGCTTACCGATTTTAGAGTTTTCGCAATATTAATACCCGACTAGAAGAGGTTTCCATATTACATAATCGAATAATTTATAGTTTGTTCCGAAATTCTTATAATGTCAAAACTCATTGATTAAATTGAGAAGGAATGAACGTCCCACACTATTTAAACCAGAATGAAGCAAGCCCTCTCTTTTTTAAAATATATTTCCCAAGTTAGTTTTGATTTCACAGGCAAGTCTTCTGCAATATGTCCCGCCATATTCAGACACAACTTGCCACATACGTGTCTACAATTTAGTACTTCGGCACTTATTTGAAACGTGACCAGCAATTCACATGCCTGTATGGTAATTAATTTCCATTGTCTGACTCATTTCAGGATTTATCATTTGCAGGCAGGTCATTGCCTATGACACTGCCACACAAAATGTTTTCGAATTCACCTATAAAGCTTCGGTTATAATTAGTTCAGCTACGCACTCGGCATTTTGGATTGTGGGCGTCGTCTTTAACGTTTCGAACGAACGGCTCAATATAATTATAAAAATTAGCTCATACATTCGTATAAATATCTTCCTAATCTCAAAAATAAAAATGCTGTAGTATGACTCTTCGTGTTATCAAAATGTAATATAATTTATTAAGAATTAAAATATTAAACAATACTATCGTAATGTCCGGATAATGTTATTAAAACAATAGATTAGCAATAATAATTATTGCTAATCTCACTAATTATTAGTGGAATTCTTGACAAACTGGTAACGAATTCGTTCGATTTGTTATGGTACATGTTAATCAAAATAAATGAATTTATACTTGATCAGAATCTATAAAGGATTCTGCACACACCCTGAATTTTTTCAGGGTGTGTGCAAAGCTAGGTGTGTGGAAAGTAACACTGAACTATTTAAATATGAAGTTACTAATTTAAACATATAATATTTATATAACGGCACATACAAAAACCATTTAATTTTCTACGCTCTCGTTGATGATTTTATTATCCATTTTACAGTATAGTTAGTGCTTTCGGACTGGATGCACTTCAGTTATATCTACAATTCACACGCACTCAGGCATTTTGCAATATCTCATGACGAGGTGAAGTTCAAGTGTATTTTTCACTATAACAACCTATTGCTCTACATGGCAGTTCATAACCTTCAATACCAAATTAAATCCGAAACTGTAGGTTCGCAATTAACACTTAGGAAAACTTCATAATGGAGGTGTAGTAAAGGCTGCCTGAACTGCAACGCAATATATGGACTTGGTACAATGCTTTTAGAATTTATTCAGATAATATCCGACAATACTAACAATCTATTAGATTCCGTTTCTGTTAACATTTTTAGGCTATGTTCGGCTGTAGCATTGATAAAAATTGTTATGTTATAAACCTCCCTGTATTACAATTACAGTATGTAATACGAGTAAAACACTAACATCACAGTTCAGTAATTACTTGAACAGTTAATCATTTCATATACAATTCGGTCTACAAACTCCACGTGCCCGTTGTAGTACGAATTCTGTATAAAAATTCAGTTAGTCTGTAATCAACGAATACACAACTCATTCCTTCCTTTTGAAAAATTAAGTACAAGGTGGTCAACCAACTAGAGCCTTTCCAATTGTGGCCCGTTGACCTTAAACTTAACAAAATAAGAATTTTAATGCGAAAAGTGAATCAAGAATTGCAACTGTGAAAATTGTGAATGCTAACACAAAAGAGACTGTATATTCCATAGCCCTATCAACTGGTGATACCTCTTAAATTTTCGGTCAGGCAAAATTCTGTCAAAGTCAGAGTAAAAGAAATTGGAACAGTATTTTGTGGACACCGCGTACTCCGTCTTTTTAATGATATCGACATTTAGTAAAAGTTATTGAAAGAAAATCGACGGTGTGTGTGTGTCAGCATTTATTTCGTGCATCTTAAAAATACACGGGGCAAATGATAATTATTTTTCAAAGATGTGGTGACCCAAAAGTGCTAACACTGTTATCATTGACTCAAATTACTAGCCACGAACAATAAAATTGCCCTTTTAAGACATTTCTGACAGAGAAGTCTTGATTTTACAAATATTTAATTAATTTTCAAAATAGATACACTATTTATGTCAATATTACAACAGAATAATATTGTGACAACTTAACTTTTAAAAAATGGGCCCAAACAATAAAAAATTGAATGGAACGTCGACGTCGAATTCAAATTATGGCGAAGATGGAACGAAACAAATCTTCAGTTCGAGTTCTGGTGAGAACAACAATTTTCCGTCCAGCTTCAGCGGTCTCTGGAAGTATCCAAGTGGACGGGAAGTCCCATTTAGAAATGCTTACCAATGGATAGAATGTAAGAAATTATTATTAAAGTTAGTTAGTCACGATTCAGGATGTGCCAAGAAAATAAACCTATGAAATTATTTCATATATTAATTCAATCAGAATTTTACATGATTGGCATCGTCGGTCGTCGGACCTATAAAGTAATTAAAATTGACAGGTTTACGCCGCGCCAGGTTGTACTTACCAGATAATCTGCTATACAAAATAACTAAAATGAAGCCACAAATTTTTTTCATGAACGAATTTAAGTCTTAGCTTTTTTAGAAAAAATATTAAATCCGTCATTCCATTCTATAAATAGCGAAAAGGAAAGATGACAACATTGGAAACCTATGGAGAGTTTACGATAAGTTATATGACCTAGAGAAATTCATTGAAAAGCATCCTGGAGGACCAGAATGGATCCGAGTGACCCGTGGAACTGACATCACTGAAGCCTTTGAAACCTCACACGTCGTGAACGTCGCAAACGTTGAAAGGATTTTGGAAAAGTTCTTCGTGTCTGAGACAAATGTCCTAAGAATTTCACCATACACATTCAATGAGAACGGTTTTTACAAAACATTGAAACGAAGAGTTGAGCCTATTTTGAAGGTGCGTAAAATTTCAAAATTATTGTATGCAGTGGTTCATAACCTTTCATACTGACGGACAAAAGTAAGATATACATTTTGGAGAAAACATACAAGATCTCTTGATTTGGCTACCATTCTGAGCGCCACTGCTGAGAAACTGAAGAAAATTAGACCGGAAAAAGGAACTACTCCTATCTTTCCTGGGCTAGTTTCAACGTGTTGTCAGTACAGAGCTGCGCTCAAATTGCGTGACCACATTTCATGAATTCAAAATAAAATGCTCTGAAATGTATATCTCATTTTTTCTCCACACTTCACAGCCTACTTTTTTCTACCCCAGACTGATTAAGAATGTACCTTTTAAATAGTTTGTTTTATTATGGCGAATCTTGAAGAGTGTGGAAGGAGTGGAAGTAACCAAATAAACTTAATTAGCCAAAATCTACCCCAACGAATTTTAGCTCCAGGAATTAGATTCCTTAATTTTAAATATCACAACTTATGTTAAGATTTTAATTTTGTTACAACATTGTCTGAAATCAAATTTGGTTAACTTAATCACAAGAGATAGATCGAGTTACATATAAAACCGGGTTGCCGGGATCCTCCTCCCACTAGAGACTTGAATTGGCGTTCTAAAATAAAAATAAACCACCATTTTGTTTACATTTTATTAACATTATAACTCTTTTTACATGATTTTTTTTCAAAAGCAAGTACGATACAATTGAGCATTGTAAATCACAGAAATTGTTTTAACGTTGAAATTACTTCTTTTTTCTTGTCTCAAGTACAGTTCACTTTAATTTTTTTTGATTTCCTCCCGACTGGCTGACGATTATGTTGTGTGTGCGTCGTTCTGAAATTAAAATTTACTCAATTAATTTATAAAAATAATACTAGATGGTCTAACATCACCAGTCAGAAATAGTTATTGAAAAAAACAACACTTGAGATATCTATCCTGAGTTGTGGCCTGACAGAATTCAGATATCACACGTTTTTAGTTAGATGGTGGCTTATCATCTATTTCTACGAGAGTTATAAATTTCCTTGCATATGTAAATATGAAATTGTTATAAATTCTCATATCTTACATTGTGCTTCTGACGGAAGTGATAATTTCGTGCGTCTAGTCCTCTGTTTTTCTGATTTCGGAGAAGAAGTCACTTTGATTTCTGACTTGGATGATTTCGCTGGACGATTTCCATTAACAAGTGTCTCACATCCAACCTTGTTATTATTTTTCTTATGAAACCAAATGAAGTTCCAAAATCTCCAGAAACTCCCTTTTTTCTCTGGAATGTCTTTCTTCTCAGACTCATGGTCCGTCTCAGATTTTTCTTCATCCTCGTCCTCCGAGGTCACGTTGTCATCCTCATGATCGGTCTCAACTTCTTCTTCATCCTCGTCCTCCGAGGTCACATTGTCAGTGGTTTTGGCCCCCGAATTTTCCTCCTCTTGTGCAGGCGGGGTTCTGGGTGGGGAGAGTCTAGTCAAACTGGAGAAATCCATGGCTCTAAGAGTTTTAGGTTGATCCTGTCGGTAAGACACAGGGCCGCAAATTTCTCTCATGGGTCCTTCGTAGTCAAAATTGTAGACTGGTGTTGTGTAAGTCTCAGGTTTTTCAATTCCGAATTCCAACTTTTCCGATTTGACCTCCTTTTTCAAGTCTGGCTTCAATTTTTGACTCTTGATTTTATCTGTAGAATTTATATTGTTGAATTATACCTTTGAATATATCAGATAAAAATTATTCGAAATTTTTGAAAAATTTTGTGTGGATGTGTAAATTACTTGACAGATTTAAGATAAGCGAAAATGAATCGGAGAGTTATCAGATATCGAATTTTGTTTTAATCTGATAAAGTTGTGGACATGATAATAAATTATCTCAAAAATTTCGACTCACACGCTGGACTTCCACAAGTAATTTTAATTGGAGATTTGAGATCATCTTCCTCAGAGCTACTTTCAGCCAATTTCCAGCGTTTCGGTTCAACTTCAACATCTTCAGAGACAGTCCTGACCACACCGTCATTGTCACTTCTTGACCTTCGCTTCTGATGAAGACCAGATGTCGAATCAATGTCGACAGTGACGTTTGTCTCCAAATCCTTGAGTGGTACACAATAGTTGTCATTGAAATCTGGACGTTCTGTGTTTGGCGGAGTGAGTTTCGTCAGATCTTCTTTCGTGTAGTATTTGAAAGAGAAGTTCCTCATCTTCGGTTGACTGATCTCAGGAGCATTTATGGAGTAATACTTTAACCCAAACTCGTCTGCCGGGTAGAAAACCTTTCTGGTCAAACCTGTAAAAATTATAATACGCCAGATTAATTGATATTCGCTGGAAGGTATCTGCGTGTAAATTTCCGTAGAGACTGAGTTGTGTTTACCTTTAGACCTGTCGTCGGCAGAATCATTGGCATCCAATACTTCTCCGGTTTCTTCTTCTTCGTCAATATCCACGTAGTCTTCATCTTCCGTTGTGTAAATCCTGCTCTTATCCCGAGTCGTATTCTTGACATAGTCTTCTTCGGCTCCAGCAGTTCCCCACTCACCGTCATGTTCATCATCATTGTCATCACCAGTATCGTCAACAGCATATTCCTCAGGATTCTCGAAACGTCTGCGACTCTCCAAATATGCGATTTCAGTTTGGATGACTCGAAGTCGTTCTTTAACGAATTTTGACCTTCGAGCTTTATGAACGGCACGTCTTCCCAAAATACTGTTTCTCATAACTCGTACAGGTCTGGTTGGTCGCCACGCTTCGAGGGAGCTCAGGTCTTGAGCCTGGAATTGAAAATCTTCTTTGACATTTTCTTCGTCAACGTTTTCGTATTCGACTTCTTCCTCATCCAAAATTTTGTCACATTCTTTAATGGAAGGTCCACCGTAAATCCCACTCAAATCTGGACCTTCCTTACCAGTAAGGGCGTCAATGTCGACCTCGGGGTCAATGGAATCCACACTTTCAGATCGTGAAGGAATTCTCTCCGTTTCGAAATCTTCTGGCGGAGGAATCATTTCATATTGATCTTTGATGGCCTCCTCAAGATTTTTTGCTTCATTTGCAACGGCCTCGTACAATTTATAAAAGCTTGTGTCAGACATTTTACTCATCAAATCATCCGATTCAGAAATAAATTCTGCTTCCCCATCTTCAGCAATCAATGAAATGTCTTCAGCGTCCAAAAACTCTTCGACATCTAAATCCTCCTCCTCATCATCGAGTTGTATTGAGGTAACTGTTAAACCCAAATCAGCCGGGGTCAACTCCATGTCTTCATATGGATCACCGTCATCCGCTGTCTCATCAAAATCAGAGTCCTCATTCGGATGGTCAAGTCGATCTTGCAAACGAGTATAATACATGGCAGGATTGATTGAGCGGAATCGATCGAAACTATTCACACGTTTGCAAGGAGCACCAGAAAGAAGGTCGGATAAGGTCGAGAATTCAATATTCGGCATCGATTCTTCTGCAGTTCCATTTTCGACATCCAATTCGTAGAATTCATCGTCCTGACTCCGAGAATCTCCTACTTGGACGTCTAAAGAAATATTGGAATGTGCTGGACGTTCTAAAGACAAATCTTCTTCAATGTTAGAAACCAAATTTGATCTATAAATTTGGGATTTGAAAGAAGCCACGTCATTTTCATAATTGGTCTCTGGAATTGGAAAGTCACGGATGAAGGACGGAGATTCGCCTTCGGCGCTTGGGATTTCTTGATCACACAAATAAAATTCTTCAGACAATTCTTCTACTCTGGATTCCTCTTCTGCGTCTGAAAAAGCACTGGACTCTGTATCCACTTCTTCCAATATTTTACATTCTTTGAAACGTTCTTCATCGACTGGATTGACCTCCGGGGTGTCAACCGTGGCTCTTTTTTCGGCAAAAGGACGGAGAAATTGATCCAACTCACGAAAGTTAATCCGTGGCTGCCTTATACACTGGAACTCTCTGGGAGACTGACCGCTAAACTTTCTCATTCTTTTGGGGTCGAGTTTTACCTCTGTATTAAAATTGGAGATTAAAATTTCCTTTCTGAAAACATGTTGTAAAGGAATGCACAATTTAACCTGTCCCAGACGACCACGTCTACAACAATTTGGTTGTTTAGTACAGGCGAAACCTGACGTGCCATATTTTTCATAGGATGACACAAGACCCGGTTGTCTAAGTCAATTGTGTGGTCGCTGGGAAAAATTTAATTGTAACACGTAACTTACTCAATTTCTCGATCTCAGAATTAATTCGCGCATTATGGGCGCTAACAGTTTCCGGCATTTCGACCAAATACTCATGCGAATCTTCGCCATATTGTGGGTCAAGGATTTTGATAGGTGGATCCATGGAAATAGTTTCAGCCTTGGGAGAATGATCCTCATCAAAACAATTCCTGTTTTGGCCACTTGCCGCCAAATTCTCGAGTGTATCAAATCGACGGTATCCAAACTTTGAATCCTCCTCTGCATCTTCCATACTGTAATTGTTTGGGTGTAGAAATTTTCTAGGGGACTTTGGCGGTTTCATACCGAAGTGTTGAAGACTTTCTACAGAATCCACCCGAACTTCAGTTTTAGTATCTTCAGCAGGTTTCTCAATATTTTCGACACTTTCGATATTGTCATGTTCAACAGTTTCGAGAACATCAACAAATTCGCCATTTCCAGAACTGGTGTCGTGATCAGGAGCAGTCTTGAAATTTTCGGTTGTATCAAGTTGTTGGAATGTTTCAAGTTTTTCAAAATAATGACCTACACCATAACTGGATGATTGCAGAGCTGAAATTGAGTGGATGATCTTGTCCAGACCAGCATTACCAGAGTCCTCCTCTCCAGAAGAATTATCGGATTTAGCTTTGGCATATTGTACTAAGAGTTGCTGTTCCTCATAATCGCTGAGAGCTACACTTGGATTCTCGTATAAAATCTCACTGAAATTTGAGTTTGGGTTGGGATTTTCCTTTGGAAACATTTTCATCCATTCCGCACTTTTATTTATCAATTCTTCTGTACTGGTGCCGCCGACCAATTCTGGTGTTTCTGAAATTTTTGGTGTTTCGTCCAGAACGCCGGGCGTGTTTGCCTGAATTTCTGAAATATCTGGTGTTTCGTCCAGGACCTCTAAAATTGCTTCTGGGATTTCTGGCGTGTTGACCAAAATTTCTGGTGTTACGTCGGAGACCTCTGAAATCTCTTCTGAGATTTTTGGCGTGTTGACTAGAATTTCTGAAATTTCTGGTGTTATGGCTTCCAACTTGTCTATATTTTCTGAAATTACACTCAAGTATTCCGGGACTTCTTTTGGAATCTCTGAACCCGTTTCCAAAATGTCAGGTGTGTTTCCCAAAAAATTGGAAACTACTTTCAAGTTCTCTGGAGTTTCTTCAGAAACCGTATCCAATTCTTCTGGGAATTCTGAAATTGTCTCCACGGATGGTTCTAGTTCAGCACCTTCAGTTTCAACTTCGACTTTGGATTCAAGTTCAAAAGTTTTGATGACTTCAGGAAACGATGGTATTTCTGAGCATTCTGAAGTCATTTCGTCTGCCGGAATTCCTTCTTCAAGAGTTTCTAATGTCGACGATTCCTCCAAATTCTTAACTACCGAGACATCCATCGATTCTCCCTGGCCCAGAATTCCCATAGTTTCAATTTCTTCACATCCCTTCGGTTTTTCAAGACTTGTTAGAATTTCGTCCATGACTTCGGACACTTCCGTTTCCTTTTCGTCTTTAGATTCTCCAAGAAGCCTTTCTTCTACTATTCGAGGTGTAGAAGTAGTTGATAGTTCCGACGTTTCATAATTCCCAGACGTATACAGAGATTCGGCAGCTAAGACCAACTTTTGTATATCCAACCCAATTTGAGATTTTGACCCAGCCAAGTCCGTCATTGTCAAATTTGATTCTTCCAAAATTTCATCGGAACCAAGAGAGTCTTCCAGCTAATTAGATTTAAATATTCATTAGAAGCATGTGTGTATTTTGGAACACGCTGTTACCTTCTAAATTTTACCTCTTCAAAAATGATATCAGAGTCCATAATTTCACCAGGGGTGAGACAAAGACTTTCATCTTCCTCAAAACTTTCTTCTCTGTAAATTGGGGTGGGACATTCTGAGCTGTATTGACTATCCAGTTCCTGAATTACCACATTATAATCGCTATATTCTTCCAGTTCAGATAAATCCTGAGTGTCAAATTCGTCGACTGTTTCGAATTCTACAGTCTCCACTGTCTCTTCTGTTCCAAAATCTATATTTGCGTCGAAATCAGATGACGACTCATCGGACTGATTTTCGGGAACGATTTCTTCTTCTCCGGTTGCACGACGAAATAATTGGTGAAGAATTGCGGCCGCCGTTTGTTCTGATTCAGACTTAATCCCAGACATTTTATATTGACGTTCAATTTCATCTGCAAAAATTAAAACAATAATAATTTCCATGTTTCCGCAGAGAGTTATTATTGCTTACAGGGTGTCTCATACATAATGTAGCGATCCTATTTTCTTTTAATACCGGGATGCAATACATATGCTACACCCTGTACTGTAGATTCATTTGGTGTACCTTCGGCTTCGACTGCAACGGTAGCAGATAGCGGAAAAAGTTCAGATTCAACGAAGTCATCTATAGCCATTTTAAGATCAGAGTTTATTGGGAGACCATTTGAGCTATCGTCAAGGTCATCAATTCCAGAGTCACTTTTAGTTAGGCACAAAATTTCTGCGTCGATTTCCTCAGACTGATATTCAGTATCTGAACATTCCGACGGGGCTGCCGAGTCCGTGTATTCTCCATCACCTACACACAAAATT
Source organism: Protaphorura glebata (assembly GCA_034694305.1). Classification (NCBI taxonomy): domain Eukaryota; kingdom Metazoa; phylum Arthropoda; class Collembola; order Poduromorpha; family Onychiuridae; genus Protaphorura; species Protaphorura glebata. The sequence goes on from JAQFYE010004645.1 coordinate 10,329, forward strand.
AATATAATTTTTGGAGAATTGACGTGAAACTTTATTATAGAATATTGTAAAAATGCGCAGGTAAGAATTTGACAGATCAGACCTGATGTCACGTGTTATGCAAAATATGTGCGATTTACTAATACTCACAATTAGTCAATTTTTCAACAGCTTTTTCAATGATTTCCTTATCGACAAAATCCTGAATGTACTTGTTGTCCAAAATTGCTAAAGGGTCAGAAATTCCGGCAGTTTCTTCCTCGAAATTGCATTCAATTCTTTCCTCTTCAGTCAACTTCATTTCTTTCCAGGCCAAACCTTCCTCGCGGTCCAAATGTCGGGATCTGTTAGAAATAATTTTTAGAAAATACTCTCATTGACTGTAAATTTATTTGGTCTATTTGGTCTAGCGAAAGTACCCCTAGTAGTAGGTAAGAACTGTAACAAAATAATTAACTTACGAGCAAGGACTAATGTCTTTCTCCTCCATTGGTTCATCACTATCCGCATATTCTTCCTCACGAGAAGGAATCAAGAAAATCTCGGTCTCACTTTTGAATCTCAAAACTTTTTTGGACCGAGTTCGAATGACTGGTTGAGATCTGGAGCTCCAACAAGAAGTTTCAATAGTTTTCTTCATCCCTGCAACGTACGGATGAAACACTGTTTTTCTTTTGCAGTCATCAGTTGCTACTTCTTGGAATGCTACTTCATGGAAAGTATCCGAAAGGAATTCAGAGACTCCGACTGCCAAATTTGGGTCAAGTCCATCTGATTCGACCGGAGCATTTAGGACCACTTTCGTCGCTGGTGATATTTCGTACCCGTATGAAGATCTCGCAAACTCCACATAGTCACCCATCTGATTCATATTTTTCGGCTAGAAATTAGAACCAAATAAAAATTTAAACTTCGTTTGGTCACACGTAATTTAGCTGAAAATTCTGTATTAACCACTCTGTAGTGTTAATTACCTCATCCTCTTTTTGATTTGATTCTTCGGAGAGAGTGAAACTTTCGGCGTCCGATTCCGCCTGAGTCTTGAGACCGGCTTTTTCCAATTTTTCATTATCGAGATCACTTTCGATATCTACAGAAGAAATAATTGTACAGTGTAGTGCATAACCAATTACCACACAACCCCAACCACGAGTAAATAGTTCTGGACCACCCTGTAAATTAAATGTCACGATTTGAATTATTGATGAGGCTTACCACAACTACGGAGGAAATCACCTAACCCTGAAGTCGTTTCACTTGTGACCGTAATTTGTTCAATAGATTTAGGCTCCGAGGTCACGTCGGACTCATGACCCAAACTTTCAGCACCAGACGTCTTAGAGGAAGCTGTGTCTTCTTCCATGTCCGTCCAACCTTCGTTATTCCGGTCGGAATCCATCTAAAATTTATTCAAATTCAATCGAATCTTGTTTTAACTCAACTGTAATTCGATTTTTCGATACTTACATTCCTTGCACAAAATATCCGTCGGGCTTCTAGTATTTGATTTGTATTCTGAATTTTATTTTTTCACAATGCGGATTCGGCTAATGACTGGTCAATCCCTCAGCCCGGAATGACATGACAGACGAGGTCAACTTTTGGTTTAGTTGGAGTTGTTTGGCCTTGGGACTGAAACGAAGCAAACAAAACAAATATTTCGATTCCGCAGCAACGTTGAGTTTGTTACACCGTGTTGTGTAACATAAGGATTGACAATATTAAAAATGTTGTCAGACCTCATTCGCAGATAGAGCATTTACAAATGCTCTAAAAATTAAAAATGTCCACCTGGTTAGGCGACCGGACAGGCCTTATTTTTCGTATACCTATGTCTAAATGTATTTTATGATTCGCTCAAGCAATTACTCAATCATGTCGTAATTATTACTCCACTAAAATATTTCAAAGAAACGCTATAAAATGCTTCAGATAATAGTTTTCGTCATGTCCGGGGATTTGTCCACCAACCTTGGTCATGTCATTCTATGGTTATCAAGATGGAAATTGAATCGGTCTTCTAAAAATATTACTCATCACTACAATACTAAGAATACTTACACATTCATTTTAAAAGTCACATGTTGAACATTTTCCTCTATATTTTCCAAAAAAAAATAGTATTCCGGCCAAATTCTACGAATTCATCGAAAATTCAAAAAGAATTGACAACTTGTGTACTAGATAAGCTCATACTGTCAAAACAAAATTGTGAAGGATTTGTTTTGTGTTTTTGTGTTTTGTGTACACCGGTAATGTCTATTCATGACGACATTGACCCGCTGACGTCATAACTGGTGACAGAGGACAGACATGTAGTAGGTCGCCTGTATTTTGAAGTGATTTTGTTTGTTTGAATAGTACGAGTTTCCCTATTAAGAAGGCGTTGTCAAGTTATGTTTGAAAATCCTATACTTCCCCTGTCAGGAGAATCTTAATTCAAACTTTATTAAAATACTAAAAAAACTCACCCCTTCCTAGCAAGCAATGCTCACACTCTCAGATGCCCACAACCCACGGCCTTATAAATCCTAGAAATAAAGGAGTAGACAATTTTCCAGCTCTTTCTGTTGTTGTCTAGTCGTTCCTCAAATTTTCGGCCTTCAGTTCTTAACACAGATCAGATCAAGATTGTTTGACTTCTCCCTCTAGGTTAGTTCATACGCAGATTCATTTTTTCCAGGGCACGTAAACACACCTTCTAATAGGGTGGTGACAAGGTCTATCTCTCTAATGTTGAAATTCTGGACGGCTAT
>JAQFYE010004646.1:0-13063 GCA_034694305.1 Protaphorura glebata
ATGTAACAGCATGTAAAGGGGCGGTCGCGTAGACACACACCTAATAAACACATTCCTGGACAGGAATGTAAGACACAGAATATAATGCACAGGAAATGACAACGAATTCCTAGCCACAAATCTACGACATAATTGAATTAATGTGGAGACTCATGTCTCCACTGAACCAAATAATATTCAACAAAATGCGGAGGATTTATTTTATAAAAACGGCTGGAATTCCTCCTGGATTCCCGAACAAGGTCGAATTTCGATAATCACTTGGAAAGGTTCCTAGCCTAATTCTAGCTAAACTATTTAAATAAAAAAGAATGGTCTGTTAATAAATACTGCCAGACATGAAATTATTTTCTAGAGAGCAGAATACTGATAATGCATGATGTCAGTTAAGCATTTTAGAAATGAGGAAGCATTTGACGAAGGTATAATTTCTGTAATTGACGTTGATTGACGGCTGAGCATGAAAGCAAGACATAAACATGCGGTCAGAAATCACGAATCTAACGAGAGGGAGTCAGGGTGGAAAGTGAGGAGAATTATGTCATTCACACAAGCCCATAGCCCAAGTTACATCCAGAATTGAACAAGAAAATCATCTTTGGTGACCTAATGTGGAGTGACATGTTCCAGATTCCAAATCGTATCAGGAGCCAGTAGCAGTAGTATGAGTTTCAACTTTAAAATAAAAATATCGGTCCTGATGTTCCCCTCGTATGTTCCGCTAACTGATGAACCGTATTTTAGAGATGAATATGATGGGTATGTTTAAGTAAGTTTAAAAATATTGAATAGCAATTTATAAATGTTTTATTTTTTAATTTATTTTATAAATAAATTACAGGAAATTATTACCGGGGGCAGAGCGGGATGGCCTGATTAAAACCTATTAGTCGCAGGCAGTACAAATAATCGATTGCCAAAGTGAAATTGTATAGGCGGAGTCACAGTTCAAATTATTATGATTTTATAAATATTGTGGGGTGGATAAATGCTAACTCGGCTAAAACCTTTTTTTTGACTGGCTATGGCTGTATTTCGCACTATTCTTTATTAAATTCTTATTAAAGTTTTCAAGGCTTGAATATGCCTTATATTTCCTTGTAAGCTCTGGGTTGTTTGGATTTGTAAGTGTAAATATTAACATCACGTGTATCCCTAATAAGACAATCAATTTGCATACTCTGTATGTTTGAATGCTGGGGTTAGCACTCTAACAGAAAACAATTGTGCAAAATTTCTATTTTAACTTTACAGAATAAAAGTTTCAATTTCTGACGGTACTCTAATTTCTATTTATGCCTGGGGTCACTCCAGACAATTAAATTCACGCCCCACGGGTGTATCACACAGGCGGAGACTCTTCTGTAATGACGACTAGGTCGCCCTTACTGCTTCGCTGTATGATACTATAAAACTAGGACTCTTACGTCCGTCTAAAACTGAGCGGAATGGAAACGCTCTTCTTTTAATAATAGAGAACTCCGACACTACGAAAATCTGCCCACAACATCAACTTATTCAGTTGATTCTTATCCTCAACGCATCCCTTCACGATTGTACTATAGAGAATGACTCAATTCTACATCCAAAATATTCCAATTGATAATATTTATTAATCCAACCACTTCAAATTTCAACAATTTTCACTGATTCGGGGGTTTCCTGATTAGCATTAGATCTTCTTGCCACTAGGCATAGCCTATATTTTAGCGAAATAAATATCACAAAAACGACTGATATTGAAAATCAAAATTTAACTCTGAATTCCTGGGTTTCTCGTCTTCTCCTATGCTCAATCCATTCTGACGCTTGTCTGTCACTTTACGGCGTGGCTTTCCTCTCTCTGTCAAGCCACTACGGAATAATTCCCACATCCTCCTCTCTTTAAAAATTAAATTTGACATTTTGTAATTTCAGATGGCACCCTTGCGCATTACAACATTGCTCGCAACTTGTCATTCTACAGTATGATTTTTTGTATTCAAAACCGTGTGACACCTTCAAGTTTCTTCCAGTCTTAGATTCTGATTTCGACTAACTGCTCCGCTTTTCACGTGCTCCTCGCCACTTCTTTTCCTGTCCTAAAATGAAAAAAATACATTGGTTGATTTCAATTAATTTGACTTTAGGGAGATAAATATGACTAAATATAGATCGCTGATTTTTTTTATTCCATCAAACTTTTCAGAACTACAAGTTGTAAATAAGTGTTCAAATAAATATACAGGTGAATGGTACGTGCGTGAGTGCATGGTGTAAAATTTTTGCCCAGACTTTCAGAATTATCACATGAACTTCATTTTCAAGTCAACTGCTTCATCAAACGCGAATAATTACAACCTTTACAATTTCGATTGGGTTTACAATTCCGTTCAATTATATGAGTTGAGATCTAAGCAGAAATTATGTTATACTGTGCTAAGAGTATGAGTCATACTGTCTGGATCTATTGCTGCAACGCATAAATATAAAACAGAACAAACTGCACATGTAGATTCGTATGATGTTTTCCGTTATTACGTTGGACCGCTTACATACATATTTGCATACTTCTACAATAAAAAAAAATTAATTTATAGTCCGATTTCCTTTACGGTGCAGGTAAGGGAGCCACACGGCGTGATAATCTCACCCAGGGTAGCCGTACACTTGGTATCCCCTGGCGTAAAAAGTCGTCTGCACAAATGAAGTACTTTGTTTTTGAACTATCTCCAGAAATTTCATAAATTTCAATTTCAAAAACTTTTTGCGACGTTTTAAGTGTTAAAAAATTTCTGTTCATGGGGGGACCTGATGACAAATTTCAAAAATCTCAAGGCGTGTGAAGTGTACATTTCCCATGGTGAGATGACATCCTGAGGTTCATAATCTTATCCCGGGCTATAAGATAATGAACGTTAGACACACCTTGTACCACCAAGAGGTACCCTTAGAAGCAAGAAAACTATGCACCAAAACTAAGCACAGTCTGCATTAGCTTGGATATACTTTATATTCCTATGTATAACTCCGGGGTTCCTTGAATTTGTAATTGCAAATCTAATAGTGTATCCCTAATAAGGCAATCAACTCGTATACTCTGTCCGTTTGAATGCGGGGGTTAGCACTCTAATGGATAAGCAAACAAACAAGCAACCCAGTTGTACTGGCAGAGGTACTCATAGTAGTAGTAAAAATACTGCGAAGTAACTGGTCTACCAAGGTGCACCCGTAGGAGTAAGTACTTAAGTAGGAAAAAAAAATAATTGAGAAAGGCATAAGTAGTGAGAAGTTTATGGACATCAATCTAAAAATAAAAAATAAATTCACAACAATATCCAAAAAATTAAAATACAATTTTCAACTACCTTAAAAAAAATTTTTTTCAACGGATTTGAAATGGTCAAAAAATTTCAAATTGCCTTTTGTCTCTCATCATCTTTGACAAATTTTCTGACCCTGCGACCATGCAGAATTATTAATTTACTTCCTACTACGAGGGGTACCGTCTCCACTTTTTCATTCGCTTCCTACTACTAGGGGTACCTTTCTGACTGTTTCATTCACCTCCTACACCTTACTACTAACCCTTGCCTTGGTGGTCTAGCCACATAGTGTGTCTGACTGTCAATTGATTCTAAGAGAGGATATTGTGCTTATGATTCTTAAGGGTGCTTCGCAAATCCTAAATAACCACCTAATTACTAATACATACTAATTCAAAATTATCTGAAAGAAATAATTATTGAGACTCCGGTTTCGCTCCAGTACTTTGAGTTATAGTTTCGTAAAACATAATACTATCTAGTGTTTTAAGCAAATATTAAATTGTATTCCGTGTCCATTGGGCATCCTCTAGGCAGGGCCGGACTGGCAACCCAGGGGCGCCCAGGGCGGTTAATATTAGGCGCATGGGGCAAACACAAAGGGCGCCTTTATTACTCCATGTCCCTAATGTTAAATTCACAGGGGCGCACCGGGCGACCGCCCGACCTCCCTTATGGCCAGTCCGGGCCTGCCTCTAGGTATGGAAGACGGTGATTGAATAAATTGGTTTAAATTGATATTAAAAAAAATGGATATAAAGTTGAAATTAGCCAGCGTGGACTTGGTTTGGTCAAAATATTATTTCGGACATGAATTCATTTCAAATTCAGGATTGTTCTCAAATATTAAGGAATTCTGATTACATTCTGGAATTAAAATTCTTAGAGTTCATTTTCTTGAGAACACGCAGACAACACCAAGATTTTAGGTAAAAAGTGCGAAATACAAAATAGATCAACTTGTGAGGTGGGTAGTAATTAATACGATTCTCAATATTTTGAACTTTAATTTACCTCGAATTATTGATTATTTTTGAATTTCGATCAAGAGTTCAGATTTGGATGCACCACTACTGATGTGGCTCCTTCCAGTGCTGAAATGAATAATATTTAATTTTATTAATATTACGAATTTATTTAGTGTACCTAATTTATAATTGTAGTAACTGTTTAGGAATTTTAAAGAAATTAATTAGACCAATGATGTATGAGCGGTATTCCATCAGACGATTGACTTGTATTTAACGTAACAGAAAATTAGTGTTACAAAACAAATGCTTTGACAGTTTCACTTCCATGTTCAATTATTAATTTTGTCTGGCATTATTTATTCAATAATAATGTTTATTACTATCGGAATTGCTGTACCTGCTGTTGAATCCAAATGTAATGTCAGTTATATTGCTAATGTTTGTAATGACTCCAAAAAATAAACAAATAAACAATACGTATGAACAGTCATCAAACCAATTTGGTTAAAAATTAGGAATTAGAATTAGTCAACGGACACTGGGAATGATGGATGTGGTCTCCCGCGCAAACCGAACTGTTAAATGAGCTTCATCAACGGGCGGTTGAGTGTATTGACGTGGGAACGACTTCAGTTGTAGCTCACCCAAATTGCTACAAGTGTATTGCATTGATCCATTTAATCGTTAGGTATACGAATTAAAATTAGTGTATGACCGAAATAATTATTTCGTGCTCGCCAACGCAGTGTCAATTGGGGTGAATATTTCTGTTGTTGATATACAATGATAGAAAAGTTTGAACAACTAACAAATATATCAAACTGTTTCTAGCCAATTCGGTGAGTTTTAGCTGAAGTAGTTCCCTCGCGAGTAAGGATCCGATCGGGTCGGGTTGATCGGGTCGGATTTCGGGTCGGATTGATTCGGGTTGGATAATAACTGATTTGAAATCCGACCCGAATTTTCGGGTCGGATAATAACTGATTTGAAATCCGACCCGAAAATTCGGGTCGGATTCGGATGAGACACCAATTTTCAACCCGACTATTCGGGTCGGGTTGTGGTTCTCAACCCGAAAACATCGGGTAGCCGTTCGGATATCCGATCGGATTTCGGATAATTTCACTCTTGTAATTGAGTGGACTCTCCTGAGTATTGCATATTGCATTGATGACTCGCGCCAGATTTGGGTTCACTTTCAAATAACATAATGCGGTGAAGCGGAGATCGTTTCGTAATTTTCTATTTCGTCAACTACTAAAATGGCAAGCACGAGTATTGGCCATGGTTGATTACTCCAGCACGAAATCCACTTTCAGGATCACCCGTTAGCACATCAATGTATTGGAACTCCAGCAAATGAAGCATTTTTTATTAAATACGAAAATTTCTATTTGATTCTTTGAGGGTTTTTTTTATATTTTTGGAGTTAAAAAAGAAATGTTGAAGAAATTGCTGTAGTTCAACTTTTGTGAAACATTCAATTCAGCAAAAATTTTCAGATTCAGGTCGGATATCGAGTCGGGTCGGATAGGAACATATATCCGACCCGAATTTTCGGGTCGGATTCGGATTAGACCAATTTTCAACCCGACCATTCGGGTCGGATGACTTTTTATCTCATTCGGATGTCGGGTCGGATTTGGGTGAGGTCGGATTTCTATTCGATATTTCGGGTCGGGTCGGATATCGGGTCGGATAAGCGGATTACCCGACCCGATCGGAACCTTACTCACGAGTCACAAGTGGAAAGAAGGAAATGGGAAGAAAGGAAACGCTCAAATTCAATTTAAATGGAAAGGCTTCCTGTTCTTAGAAATCCCCCCTTTATGTCATGTACAGTGTGGTTCGATTAAAATGGCCGCACCTCGACGTACTGAAGACATTGTGGAGAAAGGAATCGGGTGAAAATATCCTTAGCGACTACCATTGGACTCCACCCCGCCTAGGGTATTTGATAAAGCGAAATACGTGAACGGTCGTTTAATTTGTCGCCAACCGTTTAATACATATGTTCATATCATAGTATGGATATTTGTACTCTGGAGTATTTCGAAAACTGGTTTAAAAATTTCACTTAAAAAATAATCGTAAAAATGTACGAGCCGCATTTTAGGGTACCAAGAATCGCATGGTGAAATTATTGAAGTAATTTGTAAAAAGAAATAGATTCTAACTATGACTCGGAAATAGAAATTGTAAACAGAAATATAAAAAATGTCGGGCACTGAAAAAATATAGTGTAAATATTTCTATTGGAAATAAAAAAAAAACGTTTGAATTTTGTCCATCATCTGTCGAGTTTCTCCTTTATTGAAATTGGAAAACAGAACAGATTTCGCATTGATATTGAGCAGGTGTCATTGTCTTAAGGGATCGAACCCCAAACTCGGTATTACTGCTAAGTAGCAAGGGTTGACTATTCCACATTGACTTGACTTGCGCGGTCATTGCCTGGACCACTTGTTTTTTAATTTCCATTGTCAGTCATATGAGATCGAACCCAGAACACAATTTTTTGTATTAAAGTGGCATGTGTATCACTTTTGCACGGAATACTAGTCACCAACGACGTTTTTTTTTTGTCTTCCTTGTCCCCAATCCCAACTGACTGGTCACATATTGATATAGACCCAGAGCAAATATATGAATAACACGTACGTAACAAAACAACCCAAAGTTTTTACAGATCCTCGTTAGAGACTAATTCGTCACTCTCTCCCCCAAAAAAATACTCACTCAAACTTCTAGAAAAAAATATACAAATATTTTTCATTAGATTTTTAATAAAAAAAATTCAATTTTTTTTCATCCTCTCCGACATTGAGCCAAAAATCATAAAATATTCTGAAGAGCATCAGATAGTTTGCATAAAATCCTCTGAATAGCATCAGGGCATCTGAAGACCCAGAAAATGTCAGTCAATCTGCATAAAACATTCTGATGTCCTAGAATGCTTATGAGAGTCTGCATAAAACAATTCGAAAACAATTTATAAACACCCTCGGGTGCGTGGGAAATGGCTGTGAAGGTGTGGCAAAATGTTGAGTAGGCGTGGTCTGATCGCTGATTGGTCGGATATGGGGACAAGTGGACTGGTTTAGGTCATAAACTGTAATCACACATAACTACATACATGTTCATGCAGCTGTCATTGTTTTATTACAACAAATACACAAATTATTTGTACAAATATTACTACAGCCCTGACAGGATTGATACTACCAACCACTCAGTATCAAGTAAAACAAAATTTGCAAATCAATCCCCCTTTCACATACACATATTTTAGGGTGTACAAATATTTGCAATATTATTAATATTAACTTTTTTGTATACGATGCAAGTATTCGCGAGACAGAGAGAGAGACGAATAAGGTTGGTCAATAACAATTTTGGAAGCATCAATACTATAGAACACCCATATTTAATAACAGTATTGCAATCTAGAACACTCTCTGTCAAAACATTTATTGGAAGCGTCTATACAGAGTACTCATATTTATCATTGAGGGCACTCATATACAATACCCGGTACAACTAACAATATTAGCAGCCTTTCTTTTTGAGGAATTTAATGCCGTTCCTTTACCTAAATGGTCGTCACACCATTAGTAGCGTTTAGATTTTTCTTATAGCAGATTTAGTGTGTTCTTGTACGAAAAAACCGTAAGGTACACAACAAACACAGAAATAAACTCGATCAATCGATGTACACTGTGTGGTTCGGATAAAAGTCCACAAATGGATCTACTCAATAACCAAGTTCTAGTCAATAGAACGGCAAACAATGTTAAATTAAACCAAAAAAAAATTCTGTTTGACAAGTTTGGAGAGTGGATTTTTTCAAGGGCAATACATTTCAATGAAATACAGCATAGACCGAAAAATCGTGAAATCCATTCAGAATTACAATTAAAATCTTAGAGTAAATACTCAATACGGAAATCGCCACACAAGAAGATCCAAAAAACCGAATTGCCCAACATATCAGTCAAACAAAATTCCAAACCACGGTTCAAAATATAGCAAAAAAAATATAGCCTCTGTGTATTTTTGGATAAAAATAATTTTGGACTTATTCCGCCAAAGAAAACCGCTAAAAACCCTACTTCTTTTGGTATATTTCATCCAATTTTTAATTAGGGGTAGGTGATATTCTTTACCACAATAAATGAATTAAACAGTGTCGTTAGATTTTGAACTCCCTAGATGGTCTCTCTCGAGTATGAGTTCTAATGGGCTTCGTTAATGATTCTGCTTCTAGCAGTGTGAACATTCTAAGCTTTATCTTTTGTGTGAAATCGTATATGCGTTTTTAAGTTGGTTGAATTAGAAAATGATTTCTCACAAATTTTGCAACGATAAGGTTTTTCTCCCGTATGAACTCTTTGATGTGACACCAAGTGACAGGACTGGCTAAATGTTTTTGCACAGATTTTGCACGTGTATGGCTTCTCTCCAGTATGAGTTCTAATGTGTGTCAGTAGATGATGTGAATGAGTAAACTGCTTCGAGCAGTGTGAGCATTCGTAAGGTTTCTCTTTCGTGTGGTATAGTTTATGCGATTTTAAGGTTGCTAAATGAGAAAATGCTTTTTCACATATTGTACAAGGATATGGTTTTTCTCTAGTATGAACTGTTTGATGTGTCACCAAGTGATGAGACCGCTTAAATGTTTTTTCACATATTTTGCACGTATATGGCTTCTCTCCAGTATGAGTTCTAATGTGTTTCGATAAATCACCCGAATCACGAAACAGCTTCAAGCAATGCCCACATTTGTAAGGTTTCTGTTTCGTGTGGATTCGTTTATGTGATGCTAAGCTCGATGAATAAGAAAACGTTTTTTCACAAATATTACAAATAAATGGTTTTTCTTTCGTATGAACTCTGAGATGAGTCATTAAGTAAGATAATTGGCTAAATGATTTGGAACAGTACTTGCATTCGTACGGTTTTTCTTTTGTATGAATTCGTATGTGTATTTTTAAATTTGCAGATTGAGAAAATGTTTTAGAGCAAATTTGGCAATGGTATGGCTTTTCTCCTGTGTGACTGCGAATATGCGACTCCAGGTTACCTCTGTATGGAAACGATTTCACACAAAAACTGCATTTGAAACGACTTTTATCTATGTGTTTCTCTTTCTGTAAAGAATTACCTTTGATAAGTAATTCTGGGCACTGGCTGGATTCTCCAGATATCTCGCCAGTACGCGTAAGTTTTTGTTGCTGCTCTACATTGCTGTGAGACCTGATGTGAGTTTTCAATTCTTTGGAGTAAAGGAACGATTCTGAGCACATTCCGCAATGAAAGTGTTTCTCGTTTGAATGAATTCGAGAATGTCTTTTTAAATTTGTGGACTGTGAGAAACATCTTTTACAGAATTGGCATTTGAAAGGCTTCTCACCAGTATGAGTTCTGACATGATTTACCAGTTTGTCATAGGCAACAAATGAGCTTGGGCACACCTCACACTTGAAACGTTTACGCTCTGTAATCAGAGTAGATGGATTTCGTTCTGATTCGCGTTCAGATTTACATTTCCTTCCGCTTGCTTGTGATGACTTCGAACTCGAATGTCCATCTTCTCTTTTAGCTGAGTATTCCTTTATCTGTTTTAATTGTAGTGACCTTGTATGAGACGGATCGACCGATATACTTCTCAGGTTAAGTTTCTGTAAAACGACTCTCAATTGGACGCTTGTATCGAGTTTCCAATCTCCAGATTTTGTTGTTACCATTTTAGATAATCTAAAATACAAAAAACAGGTTAGAAGTCTATAATCATTATATTTTCTTTGGGAAGGACAGACACACTGGGTGAAAAACCATTTTGTTTTCAAGCCTACTGAAAATAGAGGCATGGGATCATGGGGATCCGTCATTTGTCACTTTGTCAGTGACGAGATTTGAAACTTGATGGGATTGGAGTCGAACGAATTCCGCATGTTTTTTTTAGTGTTTACCATTATTTAAGTTTCTAACAGTTCATTATTATTTCCAATTATATACCTGCATTCTATACCGGCTATTATAAACGGTCGGAATACTGCTAAGGGCCCTCACAAAAGCATTTGGTCCGAATATTTTATATTTTCCGAAGCACCGAGCACAGAGGATAATTTTCGGTATACCAATCCAGATTGGAATGCGTGAAAACATTAGAAATTTTAACTGGAGACGCTTCATAGAGACAAAGTTAAGTAACCCCAAATTAGAATTTATTTGGGGCTGTGGCTGGCACTATCCTTCACAATCATAATTGACAGCGTATATAAAAACCATGGTTTAAAAAAAATAAAAAATAAACCTGATTTTTTTTGTTTAAATCAGTTTTTTTTTATTTAAATCAGATCTATATTAATTTTTTTGAGGAGCAATGTAAACCATCGTTTTTTTGGTTTAAATCATGTCTTTTTTATTTAAATCATTCTGGAGCGAAGTCTCTGTTATTCAAAAAAACGACAGTACGAAAGTCCGAGACGTTCAGTCGCCCTCAATAAAAAGTGAGTTCTTAGTCCTCAGAATTGAAGAAAATCACATTTCTATGTTCGTAAGGTGTCATTACGAAATTTCTTAAAAAGACCAGCTTTTGATGTAAACCAATGTTTTATTTAAAATAAAAGAACAATTGATTTAAACTTGATTTAAACTAGAGCTTCTCACGGGTTCGGGTTCGGGTTCGGGTTCGGGTACCGGGTTTCCGGTTCGGATCGGGTTTGGATTTTTGAAACCCGTTAGTTTTCGGGTTCGGGTTCGGATCAAATTTTTCGATCCGAAAGTTTTCGGGTTCGGTTTCGGATCAAATTTTCCGGTCCGAAAGTTTTCGGGTTCGGGTTCGGATCAAATTTTTCGATCCGAAGGTTTTCGGGTTCGGGTTCGGAAGAAATTTTTTTTAACCCGATCGAACGGGTTCGGATCGGGTTTTCGGATCAACCCCCACAACCCAAACCCGATGCGAACCCGACCCAAACCCGATATTTCGGGTCAAAATCTTGTACTAGGATATGACTTACTATCACACAATTTGAGCTACAAATCACTACATTTACAGGGTTGCGCATAACCTTTGCCCACCCTGGCCACCACAATTTGGGTGAGTCGGGCACAAAATGAGACATGCAAAAGTAAAGAATCTTATGGAGGATCTAGGCAGCTATTCCTCTTGAAAATCCGACGGTCGTAGCAACGTAGAGAAGTGTGTAAGTAAATATCGGCATGGGAAAACGGATTTTTCAACGGTATTCTGGCAAAAACAGGTCAAGAATAGTTTTCTTTTAAATCCGCCTAAGCCATTTTTTTCACAATATTTCTATGCAAAAAATTTTTTATTTCTAAAATTATGTTTGACCGTTTGGAGAAAGTCGATTTTTCGCTGGCAAGGCATTTGGAGGGATAAATCTGATTTTTTTTCACCAAACCGTGGTGGAAGCGAAACATCGACTTTCTCCAAACCGGTCAAACAATTTTAAAAATTGCATAAGAATACTTGGAGAAAGATAGCTTTGGCGGATATTTCGAAAGAAATTATTTTGGACTTGTTTTTGCCAGAATACCGTTGAAAAATCTGTTTTTTTCGTACAGATTTTTACCTAAACGCTAGTCCATGCCGCTACTCCTGTCGGATTTTCAAGCGATATACTTCCCTAGATCGTACGTAAGATTCTCTACAAAATGCATATCTCACTTTGTGCCTGACTCCCCCAGATTGGGCTGGCCAGAGGGGGCAAAAGTTATGAGTGACCCTGTACATTTCTAGGACTTCGTATAAACATATTTTGGGTCATCGTGGCACGAATACGGCAGACCATAGAATATGATTCGTACTTCGGTATTATCGGTAAGTATGTTGAATGCAAAGGGTATATCACTCTAACAAAGAAACAACAAAACAGACGCACAAATCTTTTCCACTCACCGGAATTAGAAAACCAAAGTTTTCTGGGTCATGTATCCATTTCTGGCCTACACAGACGATAATTAATAAATACTCGGAATATTTCTCCAATAATTTTGCTCACGCATTTCGATATGAGAATAACATTTATTTGTACCGATATTTCAGTGTAATTTTGGCGTTACTGTGCATTCAAAATAAATTAAACTTTTTGAAGGAATAAGACCTTTTTGACTTTTCAAAACTCGGATTACGGGTTTCGGGTTCGGATCAAAGTTTTCGGGTTCGTATTGACCCGAACCCGACCCGTGAGAAGCTCTAATTTAAACCAATGATTTAAATAAATCTTATTTAAATCAAGGATACCCTAAAATTCATAATCTTAAACTTCATAATTAGCAGCGAACCCAAATTCGATGATTTCGGGAGAGCAGCGAATTTCAATCACATATTTGAATCAGCGGAATGATACCAATTTCTTGAGAGTAAAATACAAATCGTCTCATTTTAAAAGAAATTGCAAATAAGTAACGTAATGAATTGAAATTGGAGCGATAAAATTGTAAGAATGAAATTGAGCTGGAAAACACGAAATGTATCAATATTGTAGAATTAAAATTCCAGCGAACCGGGGTCGGATTTAATACGATTTTGAACATTTAGAATTCGGTATTACTTACATGAATATCTGATTAAATTCTTGGATTCCGTTCCGATTAGTCCATTATTTTCATGCACATGATGAGTGTGGATCCTTCCAGTGCTGAAATGAATAATAATTAATTAATTTTAATATTATTATAAATTTATTTATTATTAATTAAAATTTTAATGTAACTGATTAGAGATTTAGATTCACTTAAATAGACCGATATGTGCTGGTT
>JAQFYE010004647.1:0-13062 GCA_034694305.1 Protaphorura glebata
GTTCATATAATACTAGATAACGACTCTGGGAATCACCCAGGCACAAAAGTGGGAATAATTAGCCCATCTTACCCTATAATATTACAGAGCTTGACAAAAATCAAGCCTCCCATTGAAGGTGACGGGCGATAATGATTATTTTTACTAATTCTTTTAAGAATATTTTTGATAACAATTTCCTCTTCCAAAGTAAACTATAGTCTTCGATTTTTGCTTAGTACCATGCATGTAAAATTGAATTTCTAAAGAAAAGAACGGCGTAATATTCCGTATTATGCAATTTCTGAAATATCATTAGGAATTTCCACAAAATAATATTTCTAATTTCAATTTTCACTTTACCAAATTATTTCTTACCATTAATAAAATATGCTGCTTTCACAAAGTCAGGATAATTTGCACAATGACGTTTCACACTTTCCAGGTACGTCTGCACACCTAATAATAAAAAAATTGACACTGTATACATTTAACATAATAAATGTGTATACTAATATAATTTCGTAAAATTTAGCAAAATTTGAATTACACAAAACTGAAGCCAGTTGTCGAAAGCTAAGTCCAGCCATGTCGACAATAATAATACATTGCGATACAGGTGTCTCCTCGCCTTTTCTGCTTTTATTTGACTTGTACATATCTTCGATAGCAGAGTTAACAATTTGGTCCATATAACGAAGCCAAAGATCTTTCTCTCCGGCATCCACAGATCTTCTGGTATCCCATTTACCAAATGGCATTACCAGAACTGTGCGAAAGTTCAAAATAAGAATT
The DNA here is from genome assembly GCA_034694305.1 of Protaphorura glebata. Lineage (NCBI taxonomy): Eukaryota > Metazoa > Arthropoda > Collembola > Poduromorpha > Onychiuridae > Protaphorura > Protaphorura glebata. Next base: position 775 of record JAQFYE010004647.1, read on the forward strand.
TTTAAATCGTGACGAAGAAATCGACATCAGACCAACAATATTTTTCGGCGTCCGAGTCTGACGGAAGTGTTTGGACCCAAAAATCAGTCCAAACTTCGTGATCACTTTCTTTGAAAATTAAAAAGTCGGGTATGATAAACGTTTATCCAAGGAGGCTAGACAAATCAGTCAAATTTTGTAGTCAGGAGATTCCGTTCTGAGCAAAAACAAAAATAACAACTTTTTGAACGTCATTGAGTCTTTTTCTTTGCACTTTTTTGTTTATTCTTCACTACGAGACCTCCTGATTAAATCAATTTGATTGATTTGTTTATCCTCCTTGCGTTAATCATAAGGGCTACTTATTGCTCACCCTAGTAGTTGTAACAGAAATTGTTTTTGTACAAATACCTACTTGGACATCCTTCAGTGCATCGCCCGCATATTTCATAAGGATACATTTGTGCATAAGACTTTGGGGGTTTCCATGATAAAATATTGTCCATGTCTTCCTCCTTCCTCCAAATGCAATTCTACATTTTTTTTAGTCAAAATTATTAATTCTTGTGTCATGTCTTCGTGTTCTAAATTCACAGGGTTGTTCAAATTAGAATTTCTGCCTACGACTGTACGTTTTAACAATTTATTATTATGAACCATCCTTTATCTCTCATAGTATATACAAAAAAAGTCTTACCTTCTTTAACATATCCAGAGCTTTTGGAATGTTCAAGTCATTCTCTGTGCATAATTAATTCGTACATTTAATCCGATAATTAATTAATCTAATCATTAAAGCATATGGTTGTGAATTTCACCTCTTAACCACGCAATCAATGACATGTCCGTCTTCTGTCGGTCTGTCAATTCAAGGTTTGCTGCGCGTATAGCCTCCCGGAACTGCAGAAAAATTGGATTAAATGGGTAAGTATTAATATTGCAAAGTGTGGTTCATATATTCGCACAACCCAATCCGAGCACGGCGACCCGAAACTGAGATACACATTTCCCGAAGAATCTTCGAGTATCACCTTCCATGCCCTTGGCATTTTTATATACAGGGTGAGCCAAAACCAACCTACTATTCGTCCTAATTTCCTCGATTTTAACTTCATCTGAAAAGTGAGATAGCCATTTTATTCGAAATTTAATTGCGTGTCTTTTCAGTTATGTCCGATTCCGCTGCGCGCTTCACAGGGCGCGCTGTCAATAAAAATGTAAATACGAATATCAGAATTTGAAAGACAAACTTAGAAAGTTTGATTGCAGTACAAAAATCCTTAAAAATTCTTAAGATTCTAAAAAATTTCTGATTTTTTCAAAAAAAATTTAATAAAAGTTTGAAATTTTGAAAAATATTGATTTTCTTTTAAATTTCGAAAAAGATGTTTGGATTATAGGACGCGCAAATTAAATTTCGAACAAAATGACTACCCACTGTTCAGATAAAGTCAAAATTGAATAAATTAGGACGAATAGTAGGTTGGTATCGGTTAACCCTGTACAGAGCATATGCGGGAGGGCTAATTCTCATGGGTACCCAAAAAAAAAATTCAAAATTTTTGTGTACCGCGCTGTAATATGAGTTGCTTGTAGGACATACAGTTGATTGTATAAAATATTCTGCACAAAATGTATAATATCTCAGTCACAGTATGCAGTAGCCGACAGTGAACCCTAAATTCGGGCTGAGAGGTGAGGAGGAAAATTTTTATGAACCACACTGTACGCCATGTTAGGATTACAGTGTAACGTAATGTAGTTTAGTTTATTTTCTCACTTTTCCCAAGACTACAAATTCTTTATCGTTGAGTGCTGCCATTATTTTTCTGCCTGGATAACTGATGAAAAAATATTTGTTAAATTGTTTAGTATCCTTAGCTGTTAACAAAGTTATTTTATTTTTATTTTTTGACTGTACACTGACTAATTTCGTGTCACTTTACATTTAGGTAATCTTAACACTAATGCAGACTCTTAGCTAGGCATTCAGACTTGGACTAAATTACGTTAGAATGCATAGTCAGTTTCTGCGGTCATTTTTTAAAGAGGAAAGTGTCCGTTGTTATATTACAGTACTAATCTCACTTTTCTGCACAAATGGTATATAGAATGACCAAATATAATCAAAATCACATGAATGCGAAGGGATTGCGTGTAAAGAAGTATACAGAATGAGGCAAAAAAACGTTAAACAGAGTTGGCATAAAAACCTTGCATGCATACAACAAAAAACAAATCTTTCTTGCCATTTAATTTGACTGGCCTCCAAATCATTAGGAAGGATTTATTTTATAAGAGTACATGCGTACCATTTTACAAGCGTACCAAAACGGCGACCCCGACCCGGTCCTTAGTATTTCTAAAATTTTCGGACCCGGCCGTGCCCATTTCTTCAATAAATCTAATAATTATCCCCAAAATATCCAGAAAGTGCAATTTCCCTCTCATTTCCACAAAATTCGGATAGTATAATTTGAACTATAATATCAGAAATGAGACCAAGTTTAAGTAAATTTTACCGTTATTTTGCTCATTTTTTGACATTATAAATAAATTGTAATAGTCCGGCCCTTGGCACGGCACTTGTCTCCTTGACTTTTTGGCTGGCCCGGCCCAGCCCTTGACAATTATACCGCGTTTCGGCTTGACCAGGTCCTTTTACTCATCTACTGGCGATGGCGACACACATATGTTCACAACATTCCAAATATGCGAATTTTGCATGTGCAAGGAAAGACTTTACACAAAAAAGTCTCCAGCATTACCAGCTTGGGAAGCATTTAACACGCGTGCAAATTTGGGCCATTGTTGCTTTGCGCACATACCTCAATTAATGAAAGTATTTGCTATGCAATTTTTTATATTTTTATTCAAGTGAATTAAGACAGGAATCGTGATAAAAAAAAAGTATTTTGCCGTACTTTACCTGTAAAATTCTAGTCTTACAATGCCCCGTCAACAGGAGTACTTGTGGCAGCATATCCGACGAGCAGGAGGAAATAAAAGGGCAAATTAGTTTATTCTGAGCTATTAGTAATTCAATGGAATATTTAAAAAAAGGAATCAATGTAAAAATTAAGTAAAACTCACTCCTTATACTTTAGCAGTGCACAAAGACACGCATAATTACATTGCACATTAAACCAGTGGCAATATCTTTTGAATTCTGTTGACCCCGTTAGAATTGATTCAAAAGCTGGGTTGAATCTAAACGGCTGGGGCCGATGAATGAAAAGAATGTTGACTGGGTTTTCCAGTCGATAAGACAGACGTCGCATTCACTTGACTACTGACGGTAGTACAAATTATATCTCAATACCACAAGAGAAGAACTGGAAATATCCTGTTATTTATCCATACGGATTACTTCCAATCCACTTATTTCGAAGGAAATTAGTATTAACGTATAGTTTTAAAGTTAATTCCTGACGGTGAATACTAATCCTACATGCCATTCGCGTCAACACACGATTGACCTCCGAAATGACCTAAGTGATTGACCTTTACTATTTACGTGTCCAAGTGTCTCCTGCCATGGTCATACATACTGGATAATGTTGGAACTGATCGGAAGTATATTAGTTATTTGCTGTCAAGAATTTCATTCACTGTTGTCAACATTCGGACCAGCTTTTCCACTACCGACTAATAGACTAAGACTTACTGGCTGAATAAGCAGACTCGAAAGTAACGAGGGTCCATGCAACCTCAAACTCTTCTCCCGTCTTTTCCTGAAGTTAATATTTCTATGTAATTTGTGAATTGCCCTTCGAAAAGTTAGTTAATTAATGTCGGCACCTACTGATAAATCAATTTACATTTCTATGTTTGTTGTATGGGCAATAATGTTGATGATTTAAATAAACGAATATTCAAGTCGAATCCAAACGAGCAAAAAAAAAACAACCGTTGAGTCTTTGCATAACAAATCATGATTTTTCCACCAATATTAGTGTCCCTTCGCAAATCACTGACCTTTGTTTTGAAATGTGCAAGTTGTAGAGTTTGTAAAATTTTCATGTTCATTGAGGAACCAGGCCAGGATCACTTGAGTCCGTCTTGATTTGAAGGTCCACCATGTCAAAGCAGTTGATTTAGTATACTAATACTTTTATAGTCTTACTACGGCTTTTTATCCCATGAAAGCATGAGAATTAACTGTTGTAATCAACAGAGATGGATTTCTGGTCAACGCCGTAATAACCACGGACCGCATAAAATTTTTTACGGTTTCGCAAAATTTGACCCAATTCCAATGGTCAATTGTATTAACACACAACCTCACGACCGCATTCCCAAATGATTTTCGAACGGCTAAGTCCTAATCTACTGTACGACAAACTAAGTCCCTGATGAAGGAAATAGTAAATTTCCGAAACGTTGGACAATAAAGGTTGAATCGTTCAAGAAATATCACTCGAGAAACCCGAAACATGCTTGATTCTAATGATTTCTGAAAAGTTTGAGCCATGGTTCGACAATTTTTGAGCAAATCGATTTTGTCTCAAAATCTAAATTTCTGGTGTTTTCCGAAAACATGAAATTTCGGGAAAAATCGACTTGCTCAGAAATTGTCGAACCATGGCTCAACATTTTCAGAAAGCATTTGGGAATGTAGTGGTGAATCTCGTTTTTTGAATTTTTGAAGTTTTCACGGCTATTCAGACGGATGACTGCGAAAAAGCGGCTGAAAAACGGCTAAAACCCGATTTTGTTTTCTTTGACCGCGCGCGGCGCGCAAACGCGACGCGCTATTGCGCTCAAATGATAAGTCCGAGGTCACTTGAGCTGATCTTTCCGACGATGTATTGGGTGTGTCTGTGCCTATCGTGGTTACTGCTGTAGACGGGGGGGCAATACATATTAGACACCCTGTACATACAATCTGAATCGTCTGAAGATCCAACCCTATGTACATGTTAAGCAGGTGTCATTTCTATTATTTTGATCGTACGAAATTGCAGGAAGTGGAATTTGTTCCCCCAAGCGCTATAGGAAGCTGATCAGATGAAATGTGCGTAAGAAGAGCCGGTTTCCATTTAAGCTGATTACTTGTGAATATTTCTAGCCAGGACAAAACACTAACTGCATAACTAGCATAACCGGTTTAATAATGGAGAAGAAGACTGAAAACGCCTTTGGTGCTGAAATATAGAAATAAAACAATTATAAAAGATAGGATTATGATTTCGCAATAGTCACAACTTCATTGTGTAATTACGAGTTTGACAAAAATCTTATTCAAGGTGACTGACAATCACCTGTACATTGACAGTAGCGCGTGTACTTCATATATACCTGTAGTAATGTCTTTGACGTCTTTCATTAACATTTTTGTTAATCCTTCAGTCATGCAAAATAAAATATGTGTGTAACAGAAATGTGAACATTCTAGCTCATTACCCTGGCTCTGGAATTCCACGGAATATTTGAAAGTAAATGTTATGAGCGCTTAGATCGCATAAAACAATAATATATTATGTTTTCTGAATGCCTGTAGACCAAATGGTTAAAAAGTATATTGAAATTGAATTAATTCTTAGTTCACAGGCCAACCCGTAACTTTTTTCTCTATCTGCAGTCGGACCTCAGAGAATCAAAGAGAATTTTAGTTTACGATGTGCGCTTTATCGAAAAACTGCACAGAATAACTTCAAGAACGCAAAAATTTGTGCAACTTTTCGACAAGACGCTCCCGGTAAGAAGTTCACGGATGCCATTGATTGTACTACTATTTGGAGATAGCGTTCGACTGATTTATGACGGAATTTTTGAAAAAAATGGTTTCTTATTCTTTCCAGTTAATGATTAAATTCTTACCATTAATAAAATAACCAGCTGTCAAAAAGTCGGGATAGTTTGATTTATAACGATTCAAACACTCGAGGTAAGTCTGGACACCTGGAACATTATATTTCATTTAATACCGGGTGTCCCAAAACCAACCTACTATTCGTCCTAATCTCCTCAATTTTAACTTTATATGAAAAGTAAGATAGCCATTTTGTTTAAAAAAGTATTCGAAAATTTTAAGTATTTTTTTTTAATAACAATGCTAATCATTTCGTAGACTTAACGAAGCCAAAGATCTTTTCTCCGGCATCCACAGGTTTTCTCAGGTCTCATTTACCAAACGGCATTACGAGAACTGTGAGGAAATAAGTTCAAATGAATTTCTATATATTGTAACTAAGAAATCGACATCAGACCAATAGTATTTGACGGTTGCCAACGTTTATAGTAAGTGGTCACCCCAGTAGTGGTAACGGTAACACAAAACGTTATCTATTTACCTGGACATCCTTCAGTGCATCGATCATATACTTCACAAGGATATATTTGTGCATAAGACCTTGGGGGTTTTCATGATAAAATATTGTCCATGTCTTCTTCCTTCCTCCAAACGCAATTGGCAATTCTACATTTTTTAGTCAAAGACACAGTGGGACGCTTTTTCGTAAACACCTTGTATAAAAAAATGGTACCTTCTTTGACATCTCCAGTGCTTTTGGGACGTTCAGGTCTTTCTCTGTTTAGCATTAATTCGTGCATTTAATCTAATGATGTAAATTAATCTACTCGTCTAAATATATGACGGTAATAATGAGACTGACCTTTTAACCACGCAATCAGTGACATGTCCGTTTTATGTCGATCTGTCGATTCAAAGCCTTCTGCCTCTATAGCTTGGTTGAATAATATTAACATTGCAGAAAGTGGTTCATACTGTTGCGCATCACAACCCGGTGTTGATCATCAAGACTAAGATGTACCTTTGCTCGAGAATATTTATGTTGAAAAGAGCAATACACATTCCACAAAATATTCTTCAAAATATGTATATCTCAGCAATTCATCGGCACCCTTTTATTTGGGCTGCAAGAGTAGGGTTATAATATTGATGAACCACCCTGTACGCATTGTTAGCATTCATTTTCTCACTTTTTCCAAGACCGCTAATTCTTTATCATTGTGGATATCCGACGAAAATTTATTTCTAAAGCAGTAGGACTAATTACTTTCACACAATTCAGTCATGTTGTGTACGGGAAGGAAATGTGTGGCACGCCTAAAAAATTAAATACAAATCATTATCAGCAATTGAGCTTAAAATTCCATGCTTATAACAAACGCATTTTTTCGATTAATTATCCACCTGTTAAGTTTATAAAGTTTTTTCTGACATTAGTGGCTATGAGGTCATATGGACAGATTTGTTTTGTCATCAGACTGTAAAACTGCGAAAACCAATTATATAATGATGGACACGGCGTGGAAGCCTGAAGTACTCCAGTAATTACAATAAAATAAACAAGTAAAACAATAGCAAGGGTGGGTCATAACAAAATACATGTACATATAAACATTTGCACTAACATTTGGATGTTTAAACACATGCCGGTTATGCCAATTTTTTTTGTATAGTTTTATCAAAATTTGATAAAACTATTAACATTTAATGTTAATTTTACTCAGTAAGAAATAGCTTTAATTGTTAGATTCAAACTCCATAAATTATATATGTAAAATGGTTGAAATTGAGTGCTGAATTAGGTACAAAGGAAGAATACTTGAACAGAAATCACATTCCTGGAAATTGCATTACAATTCCAAGTCAGTACATTTTTGAGAGTATCAAGTAGTTTATTCATTTTGTACAGCCTAAATTGGGTTACAGGGTGGTCAAAAAGTAAACAAATTGTGGAAGAATAATTAACCACCGCGAAGGTCAAAAATCAGAGATGTTGGCACGAAATATTTTGTCTAAACTACTGCTTGTACTAAAGTAATGCGCGACGCAATCGACACGCGTTTAGTAAAGATCGAGTGGCTTGAATAATATTGGCTACTTTTTGTAAGTTCCATAAGAACACCGTTCAAGCAACGACCATGAGTATTTTCACCAGTAAAATATATTCTCGTCAAATATAAATTCCGATATATTTAAGTTTTTAGTTGCTCAAGCTAGGTACTTTCTTTGAGCTAACTGCCTATTTTATTTACACGTGAAGCAACCAAACAAAATTTTTCGCCAGTTCGCTCTCATAAAATGAAATTAACTTTCAGGCATGAACATGGCACGAACGGCATACTTTTACCTACAAATACCTACAATTAAAGTACTTCCATGGGCTGTAAATAAAAACCATTCATTTATATTTCACTGCCACATAAATTATTCCGACTAATTTCGTCATTAGGTCAATTACTGTGAATAATAGACAATTCCAAGCAACTGTCGACATAACGATGAATAATAAGGTTACCAAATAAAAGTGAACGATCACGAACTTTAGTACAGACCAAGTTAGTCAAGGAGTAAGAGTGGTATGACGAAATTTTCGGCTATGGAAATTTAAAAGTTGGTTAAAATACTGTTAAAAAGTCAATTAGACCTTACTAGTTCATTTCCCACGGTAAACTTTAACAGGACTACAGTCTTACACCTGAAATAGAGGGTGTACCAGAATGATGTAGCCAAATAAATGTTGATATAACTTTTGACCCGCTGTTTCAATTTAAATGAGGTTAGGCGCAAATTAAAACTAAAGAACAAGAAGAATTTACAAAATTTACTGCGAATGCTGTCACAGCAAGGGCTGTCCACTACTTACGCTTAAGCACTTTGGTGACTTTTTAACATTGCGGTAATGGGTACAGAAAAGGGGTATTTCCAGGTTCGGCATAACAACCCTTTTTGAATTCTACAAATTATGACGTGACTCCGGTCAAAATTTTATAAATTCTTGTCTGAAATGAGTCTTGGTCAGCCAATTTTCTCCAGAATGACGTCATAATTTGTTGAATTCAACAAGGGTTCTTATGCCGAACCTGGAATTACCCCTTTTCTGTACCCATTACCGCAATGTTAAAAAAGTCACCGAAGTGCTTCAGCGTATGTGGTGGACACCCCTCACTGTGACAGCATTCGCAGTAAATTTTGTAAATTCTTCTTATTTTTCAGATTCAATTTGCGCCTAACCTAATTTAAATTCAAATAGTTGGCCAAAAGTTATAGCAAAATAAAGTTTGTTACATCATTCTGGGACACCCTGTATTATGACCATTAAGTTCGAGTTATTTAACCTCTTTATTAATCTCAGGTTAATAAGGGTTTTTTAATGCAAATTGAAAAAACGGAGATTATTTTCTCCAGGTAAATCAAAAATCAAAATTTGACTTTTTCTAACTCTGTTGAACAGTATCTAAAAAAATGCATAGAAATGAGCAAAGAATTAGGATTGGTGGATTTTTCAATGAAACATATTTTGGACGTGTTCTCTTCGAGAAAGCGTTAAAAATCCTTCTTATAGGTTCGTGCATGCCGGATTTTACTTTAAGTATTAGTCCGCGCCGATACACGTATTTCATTTTAAAGCGAAGATGATCCAATAGAAGATTCTCTACAAAATCTGTGTCTCCATTTTTTTCTGACTCCTGGTGGTGTATTGTAGCAGTAGCGTGACCAAGAATATTATTAACCTACACGTTTTACATGTTCCGTACATTTGTGTTGCGGAAACGGGGAATAGTTGGGTTACTAAAATAAACCAATCTTCATCAAATATTTATTCTCATTATTTTTAATCCACTTTGGTTGTTTAAACCATGCAGGTACTTTTCCACGTTCTAAACTTTATTCCATGTAAGACCAAGTAACTAAACATTTCTCCGCTTTGCTCAAATAAAACAATAAAAGGAAATCCAACTTTCAGACATGCCATCCAAATTATTGATTTGAATTCAAAACTATATATAGCTTCGCTTCATACGGGCATAACCTCTTTACGAAGACCTACAAAGTTTTATTTTGCATGGGCTCCGCAATAAAATCTTAAATTCGTGTATATTTTACGGCCTGTCGATGAATTTATTATTGTATATCGATTCTATGCTGTCCACCTGAACAAGGTTACGAAGTAAAGCCGAATCACTACCGCGACCTTCAGACGCGACCAAGTTCCCCAAGGAGTTGGAATGCCGAAATTTCGGGCTAAAGCTAATTTAAAAGTTGGTTAAAGTACTATTAAACTCAATTAGACCTAACAAGTTCATCTCCGTCTGTAAACTTTAGTGGTCTCCTCCATCTAAAATGATAACTCCGGTGGTCCTTAAAATAATAAAATATGCAATAAAGTGTGGTTGCTTCATAAAAATCATCCCTTATTACTGGGACACAAAATCCCAACGACTACTTAACTCGGGTGTATTCGGAATAATTGGATGGTGCTGCGTACTTCTGTCAATTCTTACGCACCTTCTTTTCATGTTCTCCTCCCTGCTTACAACCATCGGGAATAAAGAGCCCTTGATCTTCATTTTTCTGTTAGTACTGGCCATCGCATCCTTCTCACTCTCAGCCTTGTTTCAGTCCGTGGTTATATTGAATCGTGAGGAATTTGCAAATCTCATCAACAAGTACCTCGAATGGGCGAAACTCATCAAAAGTAAGAAATATTTCCGACTTATAAGTTTTGGATTTATCAAAAATATATATGTACAAACAATTAACGAAAGTCGTTTTTAGGAGGTGAGTAGGTAGTATTTACCGGAGAACTTCTGATATAGCCCCGGGGCTCTATTTACAAAATTGGGAATTTTGACCGGGCTGTAATGGAGATCCGGGTTCCAATAGAGACCGGGTTGTATTGATGAGTGTATGAGGCGGAGCCTCATACATACATACATAGATGGAGAGTACTCTATGGCAAACCCATAGAGTAAATACATTGAGTGCATTGGCACTCTATGGGTAACGCGGGCTATATTGGAGACCGCGGGCTCTATTTGCAAAATCGGGAATTTTGACCGGGCTGTATTAGAGACCGGGTTCAATTAGAGACCGGGCATTATGAGAAGTTCTCCTACTTGAAATTAATTTCAGCGTATTTCCATGTACAGAAACGTACTTTCTGAAGAATGCTCCTGTTGTGGATTGGATGACAGATTTGGTGATTGAACTGGCCGTACTCATCTGCACTTGTGGACCATTTGTATTCGTACTCTTAATGCTCATGAAACCTTACCATCCCGTATACATTACTTCACTCGTTATAAAAGAAGGTCAACCGTACGAAATACTTCCCATGTTGTTTGGAGCCATTCTAACATGGTGGGTCACGATGATTTTAACGACAAGCTGTCTTATCCTTGTGTCTGTGACCTTCAATATGATATCTTCTGCTGTTTTTATCACGAACGTTTCAAGGTAAGTAGAAAAAAAGAATGCACATCCAATTCTCCCAAATTGTCACTATTTAAAGGACATCGCCGCGAGAGCATGGCCCAATCTCTCCCCGTGCCACTATGGGGCCAAAAGCCAGTCGGAGGGGCTCGTTTGGTTTTTAACTGTTCCCGACTAATTCGAACCCCAGGAATCCGAATCCGTCAACGGAATTGGTCTCCGGTCAATATTTTACCAATATGAAAGCATAAATAACACGTAACGTCAACAACGAGTAGTTCAATTAGAATACGACGACTGAACCGCTTTAACGGTTCCGGTTTCCTTACAATATGGTTTTAGAAGAATACGTTGACGTGCAAAACACGCCGAACGGTGATGGAAGTTTTGACTTCATTAGTTTCACGGACGCTTTAGTGGTGCCGGCGTTGCCTGTCGACGTCTATTATGAAACCATATCTAAGGAAACCGGAACCGTTAGAGCGGTTCGGTCGTTGTATTCTAATTGAACTACTCGTTGTTGACGTTACGTGTTATTTATGCTTTAATAATGCGAGAAGAAAATGACCCGAACCGGCCGAATGGTTCACCCGAACCGCTCATATTGATCTGAATATGTGATTTTGACATGCTAAGTAATTGTGTTACCACTGCACGTAAGACGTGTTTTCTGGATTATCGATCCCAAAAGTTACTCGACCCCTTTTACTACTTAGCCCCGAAAGTTGACTTTCTGGGGTGGAAAAAATCCTAAAGTTCAGAGTTTAATAACTCCCGTGTACTACTCGGGACTACTATGATTCTGGTACCAGTGGATTCAGAAAAACTAGGACGACCGGAATATTCATATTTGGTTTGCGTCCACCTGCGTCTGCGCATCTGAGAAGAGATCCAACTTGACCCCTGGGGTCACGCGACCCCTCATGACCCCTCATGAGCCCACACACATTATACATCGTTGGAAAACCCATGAACCTGTGCTTCAGAATCCGAAGACCCGAGGTCTCTACGACGACCTATGACGTCAAAAATGGAGGTCAAAGTTCAAAAACCGAATTCGGTTTTTCGGGTAAAATATTGACCGGAGACCAATTCCGTCGACGGATTCGGATTCCTGGGGT
>JAQFYE010004648.1:0-13062 GCA_034694305.1 Protaphorura glebata
ACTGTTGTAATAGCAGTGGTCTTCTTAGAGTCCTCGTCTCTAGGAGAAGGGACACGGCATAATAAATCCTTCTAGGAGGCGCCGAAAGTTCACAAAAAAAATAATAAAAAAAAATAAACAGTTTACAGACGGTGTTTTATTTTTCTCTAGCAATTAGCCCGGCCGTACGACGGTGTCAGCAAGGGAAAAAAATAAAAGAGGGGCCTAATGTTTTGTCCCGATTAAAAGTAATTAACTAACTAAAAGTATTGGAACAGTCGTAATTGTGGCCAGGCTCGGGAATTTTAACTCCACGTCAACCTGTAGCTAATGGGAATCTCGTACTACCATGCTGCCTTCACTCCGGTTTGAGCAATTTGAATTGATCATGACGCCAATAAAGTTGTCCAATATTTATCTTGCACCTATTGAATGTACTATTTCTGAAATTACTGCGTAGGATTTAGATTGAGATTGACAGAAAATCTATTTGCGTGACTGTATACTAGATAGAAAAATAAAACTTTTTTATATTCCGGACGCCAGTCGATGATTCTCGTTAATCTCATGAATTTGTATTGCGATGAGAGAAGATTACAACAATGCGTCCGGCCATAATCAGAGACGATATATTTGATAACTCAGAAAAATCCTGCGGTAGTCAAAATTGTAAGCAATGCTTTGTAGTTTATCGATGCTCAGTACTCACTCGAATTTTGTATTGGTCTTGATTTATTAATTTTTTTTTAGGTTTGGTTCAGTTTTCTATTCATAAGGTGTTGTAGGCTCCCCTAAATTAAGCGATCACGTGAAATTATATCAATCTGGTGATTTGCTTTGTTTAGTTAATGCATACAATTATTCAGCGGTTTACAGCTTTTTCGTATTCCAGAATGGTGTGAGGACGCGTATTGTCATATATTCGTGGACTGGCAATCAGTACTATCAGTACTTCCTATTCGAGTTCTGATTTGTTAAACTATTAGGTCAACTTTGATCGAGCTTTAACATGTCAAACAATCGAAATCGATTTGTTTGTCGATTTTCAAATCCTACAATGCAGAAAGTTCATGCATTCGGATTACCAGCGCAGCCCTGCCGGATGTTAGATCAGATCAGATCCCGGGATAGTTGCCACTGAATTCTTTACCAGATGTCTGATTTTGAAAAGAGCGCCAGATCAGATATTGGACCAGATAGCGGTGTACACGGTAGTGTACACCGCTAACATAGTTGGGTTGCATCCTTAACAAAGGCAATTTGGCGGAACTTCCTAAGAGGATTGGTGAATCTTCCTAGAAGATTGGCGAATCTTCATAGGAAGATTGGCGAATTTTCATAAGAAGATTGGCGAATCTTCATAAGAAAATTGGCGAATCTTCATAAGAAGATTGGCAAATTTTCATAAGAAGATCAGCAAATCTTCATAAGAAGATTAGCAAATCTTCATAAGAAAATTGGCGAATTTTCATAAGAAGATTGGCGAATCTTCCTTGGAAAATGAGCAAAACTTCCTATTCACGGTAGGACTCATTTGATTTTATTCGTGTGCATGTTTCATGGTTGTGTTGCAGAGGCGTGACACATGGAGCCCCAAATGTCTGAGTATTGACAACGTCAATCACACAGGGCAGTTGAGACGAGAGCCATGCCGTACTAGTGTTATGTTACTATAATTACCGTTATCTTACTATAATTACCGTTATCTTACTATAATTACCGCTATGTTTAACGTTTTCCAGAACTTTGCAGTTCAATCCTGTTTAACTGTTTATGCGATTGTGTATGTGCACTGTAATTTTCATTGTCATTCTTTCTCTTTCATTCTTTCTTATGTAATTAAAATCTAAATGTGTGTGTCATTGACTAGTATAAATACGAGTCAACCGAAATTTTCTCACTACTATTATCAGGTTGTTCTCACAGACCGTTACTCTGTCTATTTCTTTCCAGAATTTCGTTCTACCTGTCCATATGTACAAATAAATAGACACACAGTAGAATACAACATTGGTTTTTGTCTTTGCTAGCACTTCATTTCCAAACTTGTCAGTTAGGGAATATTCCCAGTCAACACAGATTAGCACGAATAAGTTATTTTACTTATCACGATCCAACAAGAGTGCTTCGCTGGTTTTATATAGCCCTGTCTTTCTGAATATTCCTACCAAATTGTCCCATATTTGCGAGCCTAAAATCCATTCACACGATCCATTTTAGTCACTGGAAATGTCAGGAACTTCTAATTTTTGAAACCCGATTCTTGCCTGTTGGAAGCGAGACAAATTATGCTAGTTTAGACATTTCTGTTTATTACCCCGTGGACGCAGTCCCGTGAGGGCTTATAAAATCCTAATGTCCGTCCGTCTGTCTGGTGAGAGATGATCGCATTGAGATACCTCCGTGCTGCCAACTTACTGTACCAATTATTTGACAGCGGCCGTAACAGCAAAACTGTATTGTCATTACGTTATAGTGAAATCATACCTAACAATACGGGACAAAACAAGCTGCAACTGGGAATCGTCAATATTGAACTATCTTATCACAATATAGCTTAAGCACTTCTGGAATCTTAAGCACTTAAGGAATGCTTCCATAATGATGTGATATTATGTAACGTTAAAGAGATATCGCCCCCTAACGTCAAGAGATAGACGTATCTCATTACGTATACCGTGCAGCAGTGCTTCCTCAATAACGCAATTACATACGTATGTTAGAGATATATGCCCTCCTAACGGTAAGTGATGAGACTATCTCATTACGAATACTAAGCGGGACTGCTTCCTTAATAACCCAATTACCTACTTATGTTAGGAATGTCCTCCTAATGTTGGAGTCATACGCCCTCGTCATGTTGGAGAAATATGCCCTCCTTGAGATATGCCCTCCTAATGTTGGAGAGATACGCCCTTTTAATGTTGGAGAGATATGCCCTCCTAATGTTGGAGAGATATGACCTCCTTGAGATATGCCCTCCTAATGTTGGAGACATACGCCCCCGTAATGTTGGAGAGATATGCCCTCCTTGAGATACGCCCTCCTAATGTTGGAGAGATATGACCCCTCTCTTCCAATCTCCGCGACCTCACTACCAGCCCCAGTAACCTCTGCCACTCTCTACAACCCATCTACTGCTCTCTACAGCCTCTATACCACTCTCTACAACCTCTAAACCAATCCCGGTTTACCACTCCCTAAACATCAACCATCCTTATTTTTCTATGCACCAACTGAAATAATCTCACTCTACCACTTTCTACAACCTCTGAACCACTATCCATTTCCATTGGCTGTCACCCAGTCGCGACTGTTTATTTATTACTATTACTTTACCTTCAGGATACACTCCGACTATGCAGAAAATGTGCCGTGGATTTTCACAGTCCAGATTCCAATTCTACTAGAAATTACTTCAATGTACTAACTAGAAATATTACAATGCAGAGATTTACAAACATGTCATACCAATCTAGCCATCCTAATGTGGTTGCGGGCGAAAGTATATTTTCAGCACTACTAAATGTTTAAAGTTCTAATATTCGTCATAATTTCGTCTTCAGTTCACATTCACTAACCAAGTATTTAAAGAAAATTATAAACATTCAAATGAATGGTATGTCACCAGAATTGGAAAATGGAAAGACATCAAGATTTATAAATCAAGATGATGGAAAATGTACTTTAAAAATCTAGTTTCCTCTTCAGCAGCATTATCTTATCCTAATTTGGTATAAGAAAAGCCCTGTTCATCCTTTGTAAAGTATACTTAGTTTGTTCGTTGCTACTTCGATATGCTCAGGATTCGGTGTTTGTCGCAGACAATGTGCGGTGATACTAATACGGAGGCTTATCTCTACTAGGATTTTCCACTACTAGGGGTATATACCAAGCGCCAGATGGATGCAGCACAATAATTTACGTTGACGCTAGAGCACTGTTTACGCGTGAAGTCTTTGAAGGCGTGGAATTATGGTAGCATCGGCGGATTTTTGGGGAAAAATTGGTCGCGACGGACTTTTATTCAAAAAAAATTATATTTCCATGCCAATTGCTTACTTAGGCTCTTGCCAGCGAAATGATAGGCATTGAATTTTCAAGTGAAATGAGATTATCACATTCTGTCCGGCTAACCCTGATATGGCAGCACGAGCAATGATTTTGAACCACTTCGAATATGTGCCAGGATTCCAATAAAATCAGTTCTAAATAGTAAATTTCTATGTCAAATTTATTACGAGTTCATATAGAACTATAATTGTCATCACAACCAGCAGGCGTAAGAGAGAAACTGCATTTAGAGGGTTAACTCTGACTTCGAGTTATGACGGAGACATGAAAGCTAGTTGGGCTATTGTAACTTTTTTTAGAAAGCCAAATTGACTCATATAATTGAAAATGACTGAAAGCGTGTCTATTGTGAATATTGTAGACAAGCAGGTAACAGCAACAGGATTTTGCAGTAAAACCCGAAAATATTATTATCCAAAATTCAATAAAGAATAGAAAAGAAAGGAAGATTCATGGGTTGTTAGTTTGCTTTCTAAATCGCATTGAAAACCACAACCTACCTCGTTGTTTTGTATTCGATGAGAAATTTCGAAATCATTAGACAGGTACGGCATTCAAATTATCAAAAGTAGTAGAGATAACAGACCGTTTATCATAACCAAATCGAACCAATTTATCCTCAATTCACAACGAGTTTAGACTCCGTCGATTTATTGTTTTCTATTAAATGTTGATATGAAGTACAGTTTTCGGAGGTATTTTGACTCATCTCATTGTCTTACCCTAGTTTCTACGTATTTAATTCTTTCGTTACTGCCTCGCTTTGTTCAGGGTTCAAGAGCTGGAGCAGACAATGCACGGTTTAACTAATAAGGAGGCATTTTTCCAGTGGGGTTTTCCCCGATTACAATGTACATTCAATTTTTGGTTAAGCGGAACGAGAACGACGTTACAACCCATGGTTGTGAGGAAAAATCAAGATAAACGAATTGTGTACCTAAAATCTGATTTAAAAATTTGGACATTTGATTTTTTGAGAGTTGGGGACACTCAACTTAAAGCAGGCTTGTTCGAATTCGCTAATACTAATAAATATTATCAAATCGAACTCGATAGTAAATGGCACTAAGAAATAATTCAAGTGTATATAGATATAAATCAAATATGCTTACAATAAGCAGGTTAGAAATAAAGGTGATCTTCTAGTACGTATAGCTATTTCTTTCGTTGCTCTTCAGACATGCTCGGAGTTCGGTTTCCACTACTAGGGGTTCATTCCATGCGCCAGATAAAAACAGCAAATAATACATGTAGATGTTTAAGCACTGGTTGTGATTATTGTCATCTTGATGCAGACGCATGAGATTTCAGGACTACTAATTAGCTGAGTTCGAATATTCTACTTTAATCTCAGATGTTGACTTTATTTTCACCCATCAAATAAAGACAATTATAAGCCATCCCTCATTCTATACAATAGAAATCTTGAGATATTTTCTTTTGAAGGCATACTGAGTTTAGAGCGAGTTTAGAATCCACTCCGTTGAGTTTTTATTTTCAATCAATACTAAAGTTTTTCTAGTTTTCCGGTCCACTCGAATCCAAAGACAAGCCAACATGGCTTAAGATTGCTACAAATGAGTCGTGAAATTAAAACCAACAATTATGGCATTGCGTTGTTTAGTTGTACAGACTGAATGTTAAAATCTTGTATTGACACGATATTAGTTATCTTCACTCTTATTATCAGTGAATTTTGTTTCGTCAAAGAAGTCAGAATTGCCCCACTAGATTTATATGTTGATTTCTTCAAATGTCTGCTAAACGCGGTTTAGATTTTTCTTGTGATGGTGGGATTCACGTTTCTGGTTCGGTCTGAACTCGTAATAGCTTTTACAATGGGACACGCTAGTTAGAATCTAACAATTTTTTAAAATTGTGTTTGGCCGGGTCGTGAAAAGTTTATTTTCACTGCATATCAAAATATTGCAAATATTTTTCGATATGAGATCGACTTTCTGGAAATAGTATAGTCCAAGACACGACAGCGAAGTGCTGAGAGTGGTCTAACGGACTTTTGATACAATTTGGGGTTAACACTGACTTCGGGTTTTGACGGAATTATATAAAGCAGTGAGACAATTGTAACTTTCTTTTTCAGAAACCCGATTTCGCTCAAACTGAATAACTACTACAGAACGCTTCATAAGTTCAATACCTTAATTGTTTTCTTTAATTCTAGGACTTATTACTAACTGAAAAAAGGTGTCCTGGTAGTTTGTGCGAGTGGACTAAGTAATAATTTTTTCGAATCATTAACTTCATCTCTTACTCACACAATACATACAATGTTAAGCTATTGCATAGACTAATCTGTGAGTGGAGTTATTAAATAACGTTAAACCACACTTCCCAATATTGCATCGGAAGTATTTTACACAGGCAGGTTATACCAACACAATTTTCTGTGAAATTCGAATGTATTATACCCTAAGTTCAATATACACAGTGACACGTAACCTTTGCCTCCCCATAGCCAGCACAATCTGGGGAAGTCGGACAAAAGTTGAGATATGCACATTGTAGAGAATCTTATGAATGATCTAGAGCCATTCCACGTGAAGATCCGATGCGCGTAGCGGCGCTGACGAACGTTTAAGTAGAAATCGGTATGAAAAAACAGATTTTTCAACGGTATTTTGACAAAAACGCGACCAAAATATGTTCTTTAAAAAAATCCGGCGAGTCTATTTTTCTGGCAATAATTTTATGCAATTTTTAAAATTTTGTTGGACCGGTTTGAAGAATGTCGATTTTTACTGGGGAGGCATTTTCATCATAAATATTAGATTTTTCTCTATAAAAGCCCTGTCTTTGTATACAATACTTTAGTAAAATCAAGACATGGAGGACTTCCAACTAAATATAACATATATGATATAATAATATTTACGAAAATCTCAGAACGGCGATTTGGCTGGGATGGGAAACTTCAAAAGCATTTCATTTAATATTTTTCCAGATTTGCATAAAAATAGCGTTACAGAAACTTTGCGCGCGGCTGGAAAGGTCATCAGTGCTTCGTACTATATCATGTTTTATTGAGGTCACTTTCCGCGTGAGATAATATTTCCGTATTTACCCGGGAGGATCAGTTAGTATGCTATTTTCTTAAGTTAGGTAAACCTAGAAGGATTAATCCTCAAATAAAGATTGGGAACTAGCAATGTTGGACGTGAAATCACTTTCACTCTTAAAGGACGCCACCACTCAGCAAGACAAAGCCCGCATTCTCGCCGTCACGAGGAATGAGTCGGGTGCGTGGCTCAACGCCCTTCCCAGTCCCCCTCTCGGTACTATGCTGGACGACGAATCCCTTCGGATTGCGGCCGGTCTCAAACTGGGCACTCCTCTGTGCCACCCACACACATGTTGTTGTGGGGAACCTGTTAACCTTAAGGGCACCCACGGCTTAAGCTGTAAGCGTAGTGCCGGCAGATTCTCACGTCACGCGGCACTGAATGATATTATCCGGACGGCATGCTCATCCATCCACGTCCCGACAACTTTGGAACCGCCTGGTATGTTTCGATCTGATGGTAAACGCCCTGACGGTCTTACCCTTATTCCATGGTCAGAAGGTAGATGCCTTGTGTGGGATGCCACCTGTGTCGATACCCTCGCCAAAAGCTACCTCTCCTCTACATCAACCCACCCCGGAGCGGCAGCCGCGGCGGCAAAATCAAAAAAAGTCGTGAAGTATGCCACAATGCCAAATCAATATTCGTTCCTTCCCGTCGCTGTTGAAACTATGGGAACATTCGTTGTGGTTGCCCTAAAATTAGTCAAGGAACTAGGAGGTCGTCTCCAAGCCGTTTCTGGTGAAACCCGGTCCACATCGTTCCTCACCCAACGCATCAGTCTAGCAATCCAGCGAGGCAACGCTGCAAGTATTTTAGCCACTATTCCACCCTCCGCTGAACTTACAGAAATTAACTACTTGTAATTTCCATGGTGCACAATTCTTCGTTTACAGTTTTGAAGTGGAGGTTTTATCTCGGTGTACATAGAAGTCTTCTCGACTTTAGTAATAGGAACATAGATTATTTATATATAACTCTGATCGTGACGGGAGTATGGTGATATTTTTAGTCATTGTATGTAATTGCGTGATATATATTTTATTGTCTGATTTTGTTGAAATGAGAACCTGTTTATTATTGGAAATTTTGGTTGAATTAAGATTTGTCAAATTTAAATAAAAAAAAGACAATATCAATAAACATCTTATGTATCTAAACAACCGCTGTACATTGTCTGCCTGATAATCGAATCCAAACCATAGCGAAAATATACATTGACATAGAACAATTTTGAAAGACCTTACCACTACCACTACCGCATACCTTCTGGGCTGAATTAGACTGTTCCCGAATTCGTCCAGCTAAATGCGTACTCTTACAAATGGCACTCACATTCTTAACCATTTTTGTGATGTTTGCCTGTCTGCGTGACGAGTGCAAGTGTGATGAATTGCAGTAATAATTTGTCTTGCACTTGGTACTAAAAGTCTTGGTGCATTGAACTTTTCTCTAATAACTATTTCTCTGGTTCAAACATTAGCACATACGTATGAGATAATATTTTCCATCCATATCTCAGTCACACAATGCAATATTAAGCAATTGTATTGACTAATCTTTGAGAGTAGTCATTAAATGACGTTAACCTGCATTCTTTCCCAAAAATTGCATCTGAAGTATTGTAGTACACACACAGGTCATAGCAACAAAAGTCTTTGAGAAATTCGAAAATATTATAGCCTAATTTCAATGTAGAATATAAAAGAAAGGAAGATTAATTTGGTTGTTTCCAATCTCCTTTCCTGTTCGATGAAGCATTGACAACCTTGAGACCATTTCATTCGCCACATGTCTTTACCGTTTATCATCACCAAATCGATACAATTTATCCTCAACCCATAGCAAGTTTAGAATCCACTCCGTTGATTTATTATTATTAATTAAATGTTGGTACGAAGTTTAGTTTTGGCTGTCACGTCATGTGCGCGCTTCGATTCGTCTAAATGCCTTATCCTAGTTTCTACTATTCATTCCCATTGTTACCGCCTCGTTTTGTTCTGGGTTCGAGGACTGGAGCAGACAGTGCACGGTGATACTTATAAGGAGGCTTTTCACCAGTCGTGTATCCCCTATTATCAAGGATACATTCAACTTCAGCTAAAATGGAACGACGTTACAACCCGTGGTTGTCAGGGATTATTAAGGTATACGAATTGTACGAAATTTTATTTGATTAAATTTTGACATTTGATTGTTTCAGAGATGACGACATTTGCATTTCAGCAAGCACCGATTGACCGAATTCGCTAGTGCTAATATTACAAAATCAAACTTGGAAGTAGGAAATAATTCAATTGTATAGATATTTTATTTATTCAGTTCGTAACAATTCGGGCAAATAAGAAATTATGCACTTAATTGTTTGGCAATGCAACGATATGCGGGACCCAGTGTGTGTGAATGGGATGAATGGATGCATTCTGATATTCGTAAAGAGATATGTTTGAGCGCGTCCAAATAAAGTTCTATCTAAATCTAGTAATACCACGATTTAATATCGACAAACGTTTTCGCTCCATTATTTTTAAGGATTTTTATTTCCCTTACCAGAGAAGTACGTCGAATCAAGTAGTAACTCCTGAACTTGATGAACAAAATATTGTACAAAATATTTCATTTTGCTGTGACTTCGTTCTACACCGTCTTACTTTGAACATGACTTTTTCCACTGAAGTCTTGTCATACCTCTAGGTAGATTCCGCAGACCAACAATTGAAACATTTGCGATGACGGCTAAAAATTTGTTTCCTTTAATACTTTTGACCTCTAGTCAACAATCATGTAATAAATCCAAAGTGAAATTAAATTAAATGGTAACATCTGCGCTAGTGTTCCAATCACATAATCCGCAAAAAAAAACAAAATAAACTAATTAATAACATAAAGCGTTCTGGTAGGCTCCGACAGTGCGTACCATTGTTGAGTACTATCAACAAACTATTATAATTTATCTTTTAACAAAATGAAAATAATTAAAATTCAAACGTAATTTATAGAAAATTGTCAATGATTTTAGAAACCACTCTGTTGATGGAGAAATTCATTGTAACTGAATTCATTGTAATTTTCATAGGACTGGAAATTGGTAATAATATATATATATATATATATAAACTTTATAAATTTATACGATTTATAAAGGACAGTGAAATATAAACATAACGCAAAGCGTCGTGGAGCGAAAAATTTGAAACTCGGTACAATTGACCAAGCTGCGATTATGCACAGATCAGATTTTACTCCAAATTTTAAAATTGAAAAGTGAAAGTGAAATATTCACTTGAATTTGAAAATCGTGTTTGGGATGTTTCCAGAGTTTTCATTTTCTTTAGACGCTCCTGACAGGGGGGAAAAATAGTCAGAGAACCTCGTTTCCAAAAGTACGATGCCCAAGATGATCACCCGTGTTGGAAATGGTCGAAAACCGGAATTGTTGGGACTACAAAATAACCCATTCGAATCAGAAACACCCGAATTCTTTTATTCAAAAAATTTGCATTATAACGGGTCTGGAGAAAACGCCCAGTCAAAATAAAATTGCCCTTAAATTTAAAGGAAGGCAGCCGACTGTCTGGGAGGTCATCCACAAGGATTTGGCCAAAAAAGTTGTAAGGAAACCTTAGTACGTTAGTACATAGCCTCTCTCCCATGTACTTGGCCAATCGGGCGAGAAATTGTAAATAACTGTAATCATATCGAGAGTCAAAAATCCGGATTCTTCGTGACCCTCACGGTGACCCTCGGATGGAACAACAGCGCCTTTTCCTCCCAAATACAAACTGAAATGACAAATTTTTTATCCGAAACCCTAATTATCCGACTGTGAATTGGTATATTGCAAATTTCAAAAGTTTTCCAACCAGCTCATTGCAGTCTCTACAAACTCGGGTCTGTGTGTCGTTCTACTTTTCATGTCGTCACCGAGAGTCAAAATTGACATAGTTCAGTCTATTAGCTATGCTGATATGTAACCAGGGGTGACCGGCGAAGTTTTGATTCACCATAATGCTGCGTCGTCAGAATCATCTCAAAACACACCACGCACACGAACGAATAAAAAGTTGAAACCGAAAAGTGACTTTCCCCCAAGGGGGTAAGACGTCTGAAAGCCCATAAAAAAGAATTCGGTCGAATTTTTTGGATATGGGTTGTTGAAACTGAAGTTTAAAGCCACTGGATTGACGAGTTTGGATAGCGTCTGGAAATTCTCTTGTGAGGAATTAAATACGGTTACCTCCAGAATTGGTAAAAATGATTAGAGTTCATGAAAATGGTGGCTACCCCTAGTTCGATAGAGGACGGAGCACGTGTTGAGCAAAGAAAAAAAATTGTCGTTGCGAATTGAAATTTTAATCGAATAAATAAAGTGTCCTTTATAAATCGTACTAACCCTGTACCACATAATGTTGCTCCAAAGCATAATACTTTTACTGGTACTGATCTAATTTGCTACAAAGCGGTACAGAATTTGAGCTATGAAATCATGTACACCGTGTTTCAAAAAGAAGGAGACCACCTTGGTAGCATAAATTTCGAAGTGACGTCAAATGTTTATTCGTGAAGATGAAATTATGAAACTCTCGGGACGTACTAATCAGTATCTAGTCTATTATTGTCAGATTTCTGGATCTCTTTAAAGACAAATAGACGACTTTCTATTTCACACCAGTTGTTCGACTTATTCGGAGTTTGGACTGTCAAAACTGTAGCAGCTGTCCAGCATCAAATATAAATTTTAGTATCACTCAGCTGACTTGTACTCTTGAATAAAATGTAATACTACTAGGGATACCTTCACATGGCCTACTGGAAATAATCCAACAATATGAAATGATTTTCGAACACGAATTACCATTGCAGCTGTCCTATCATAATAGTCAGGAGAATTGTTTTCAGCACTAGTTTTTTAAAGTTTATGAATATTTCCCTTTAATGTCGTCTTGACTACACTTTCACCATATACAGACAATTACAAGCACTCATTGCACGTATGTTAACCGAATTAGGAAATGGAAAGGAATTGACATTTAAATATAAAAATGTTCAATTTACTACAATGAATTTAGAAACCGTTCGGAGAATCCATTAATCTCAAAGTTATTCTACAGGTTCCCCAGGTGGCGTATTACAATAATTATTAACATAAAATGTTTTAGTGCCACCAACAGGTCAGCCCATTGTTGCTTACTACGGAGAATTCATTATAATTCCTGTGTGTACATTTCTGAAGATTTTCATCCATTAGACCGACAGTGTACAGTTGCTGAGCACGGTTTCTCCACTGGTGTTTTAGGATTTGTTGATTTGTAATCGCTTTTACGATTTTACGATTTGTACGAGATTTAAATTGTCTGTTTCAATTGAAGCACCTCGTCGATAAATGACGTTGTTTGAGTAGTGCATTAGAATTTGAGAAATGTTAATGTATGTGGATGTACACAATTTCATGTGTAGAAATTAGCGATTCAATTAAATGTCATCATCACTTCACATTCACCACCTGAATAGACAAAATTGTAAGCAAATCTAACGTTTGTAGCACATGTGGCATGGTAATTTCCTTTTAAGAAAAATTGAATAATTAAAAATAAACATAAGGCATATTTAAATTTCATCGAGTCTAGAAACCCGCACGGTGGTTCCACCAAATTGAAGCCAAATACCAACTGGAATGATTGCGATTTAGTCTGTGGCATTAAATTGTGAGTAGCGATCTGGAGAAATTAAAAGTGCAAAACCAAAATTTTTAACGGGGTGGAGATAGGACCAGATTTCATGCAAATTCATCGTTCGCCGCAGCAACCCTTATTGATTTAAACAAATTTGAGGCAATTTTTCATTTCGACCCAAATAATTTTAATCGTTTAAGAGTAAAATCGACCCAAATTTGTTGAAATCAATAAGGGTTGCTGCGGCGAACGATGAA
>JAQFYE010004649.1:0-13061 GCA_034694305.1 Protaphorura glebata
AGTCTTTGAACGTTGGGTTAGTTAGTCATGCAGGAATTCGTTTATTAAATTAAATATGTTGTGCTGAATTTCCGTTTGAAATCAAATAGAAACCGGTTTCGTTCGAAATAAAAACCGGTTTTTTGGTTAACCGAAAACCGAAAAAAAACCGGCTTTCAAACCGGTTTTAAAACCGGTTTATATGCCCTACCGTGCACTCGGTCTATGCAAATTGGATACTCCAGTTTTCCCAAAATTTTCAAAACTAAATTTTCTCTGTCACCTCGGGGAGAACTCAGGCCCGAGTTCTGCGCCCGGTGCGCCCTCGTGGTGGTAGAGAATGGTACTTATCAATATGTATAGCTAGACCTTAAAGCTCTTTTGATTGTCCCTTCGGACGACCCTAGTTTCAATGTTTGACCACGTTTCCTGAGTCACGGATCAGTGTTATAAGATCAAGTGATTTGTTTTCGGCCTAGTACTACTCGTTGCTTAATTTGTGATTTCAGAGCTAGTAGTAAGGATTTAAATGACACTAGTTCCTGGCTCTAAACGCTAGAAATTCATTAGATTCAAATTTTGCAACCGTCTGTGTACGGCTAAAATGTAATAAAAAATGACCGAAGGCTAGGTGAAGACAATGGTAGAGCTAATTATCATGAAATACAACGTTGAGAATATTAGAATATATCTAGTTAATGACCTGTAGCACCCAGTTAAGATGGTTAAGTGGACACTTAATACCCCGTGAACATACCGATCAACAGATTGCAGATGCAGCTTGGTCATTAGTCTCTCCTACTTAATTGCGATTCTGTTTTATTGTAATATGCACTTTGAGGGAAAAAAACTCACATTAATACAATATCACTCTACTGCTGTTTTCAATCCACATTGTAAACGGCTAAATGTTAATTAGCCCAAAATTATATACTGACTATGTTGAGTCCGGTTTTGCTTCTCCTAAATCCACAACATTTTTCTCGGTTTTATAAACCAGAAGATATTAGACCCTGCAAAATATAAATAAGAATTCCATGCTCTTTCTTTTCAAGATCCGGTCTAACAGGCGGATCATTCTTTTTGACAGATTTTTATCAAGTACTTGTAAGTCGAACACGATTAACCGCGACATTGAAATACTAAATTAATTTCTTATTCAGAAATATGACCACAATATTCGTACTGTACCATTACCTCTAATAGTAGTCACTATCACACTCTCTGTTTCTATCATAACGTTGTTATAATATTTTTGATACACGTGATAACATGGATGGTTGTTCAGTTTCACTCTAATTTTGACTCGTATGTGGTTTACGATATCGTGACCGAACGACTAGGTCTTGAGATCGATTATGGTTAGAAGATGTTTTTAATTTTAATTTGGGAGACAGACCTGCCTGCATGGCCCATGTACATACATTGGTATTTAAATCGAGGTTATATTACGTTTTTTTTACGTATAGGGATTATTGTTACTGAAGACAGTTGAAGGGAATTGAAATTGATCATATTTCATATTTTAATATATTTTTATTTCACGTTAGGGAGCACTCTCCCTCACATGCGTACACCGTGTAGTTAGTTAACCTTTTCTGGGTTTCCTTCAGGAAGTAAAATTTTTAGTTAAAATTGGCGTAGAAAGCCAGTAGCTATCCAGCACATAAACGACAGGATTAGCATTTATTATATTGACGCCAATTTAACTTGGATGTTAAATTCTCAAAGTACAAATTAGCAAAGTTAAATAGCATTTTTAGAGCTGAAATTGCCAATTGTAAGAGTAGAAGCAATTGCAGAAGTAAATGAGTACCAAACATTATGGATCAATGTGATGAGACCGGAACAAGTTCATTAAGATTCAAAGTAAATTCAATTGTTAATGATGGAAAAAATAAAAAGCTTTAGTCTTTCCATAAAAAATGTAATGTCCGTAAACTCTATGAGCGCACTCAAGGATATTTTATCCGTACTTTATATTATTATCTTAGAATAAGAGTGTTATTCTTACGTGTTCAGAAAAGTACATATAATTTCCTTAACTCCCAATGGAAATGTCCAAGCCCTTTGAATTTTAATCAGGGAATTGTAAAATGCTCGATTTCATTTCCCCTGCCTACACGGTTACTCTGCACATAGATTAAAGTGATAGCATTATCTGCATTGTAAAAAGTACATTATGAGTTTTATGTCCAATACTTGGAGCGCATAAATCCGTTTAAAATTCTAATAACAGAGGTCAAAAGATATCAAACTTATTGAAAATACACCGATTCGATTGTAAAAATAGTCAACATAAAGTCTTTACAATACCTTTGATGTCGAATTATGTCTTTTACAATATGTCAGAAATGAAGAGAATTACACAGTTTGTATTTCTTTGTTTGCTATTTATTTATATATCCAAGACATCACCCTCCGGGGAGTACCACCGATTAGGAAATGCCAGAAATCGGTGGTGAGTGACCGGCGTTAAATTGAAATGTTTTGAAATTTGAGATATCCAACATGCAACGGCAACAAATCAGGTTGAAAACAACTTGTAATTGGTTCACTGCCCGCTGTCCAGTACTCTGGAAGTGACACACCTGTCTAATGTACATTTTCAAATTACTTGACCGCATGGGGTTAAAAGAGGTAAAACTGGTTTTAGACATGTAGACAGAAATTCAACAGCAGGGAAGTGCCGAAAAAGAGATCCAACAAACAGAGGCGGAATTGACTCCCCGGATTCAATGTTGAATCGAATTACTTTCATTCAGTATTTACTTTCGTTGATGGAAAAAAGTTAAAATTGCGTCAAGTTATGAGAAATCGTTTTTTTTGTATTTTCTGGTGCTCTGGGTGTGTCGATTTGAAGTGCTGAACTCTAGTATTAGAATATAAACCCCTACTACTAATTCTTAGCTATACTGTCATTTCGCATTGATACTCTGAATAGACCAGTTGAAACAGGTCTGTTTAATTTAGCGCAGTATTAAAGGCAATCCCCCGAATGCCGACTTAATTGTAATATTTTATTAGTATTCTTTATTATTCGTTTCTATTTTATCGATGGTGCGTCTAGAATGTAAAACAATCAATGAGATCGAGATTCCAGACAAGCACAAGTATAAATGGAGTTTTTACTCATAATTTAGATTATAACTTCCTGAATTCTCAGAGGAGTCAAACTCATAATTCCTTTCCAAATCAGTAAATCAGTAACCTCTGACCTTAGACCAACCGTATATTTTACCACATTATTACTAGCTCAACTTGAAATTTACTTGAGGCTAAAGTAGGTAATCCAGAAAATATCCAGAATATTACAAACCTTACAGGAGGAATGATGGTTAGTTTTTTCTTAGAGGAAATGATCATGATGTAAGGTCAAGGTACTCTCGTTCCCTGTCATTCCAGTCATTTTTTCATCATTCAAAATCAATCTTCACTGCTGCAAGGAGTAAGACTAGATCGTTCAATATTTCATGTCTTCGCCAATGCTTAAGTCCTGTTATTCATTCGAAACTCAATTCGATTTTTATTGTTAATTGTCTTCGAAAGTTATTATTTTGTGTAGAATCTCCCTAGTACGCAAAGATTGTCAAGAACTATTATAGTCATATCTATTAAAAAGGCAAGATCTAAAATACATGAATCGACATAAGACAACTGCATCACGATTTGACGTCGAAATTGCTCACTTAACATTTCTTGTAACTGTTTTGTTATTTATTGAGTAGATCAGGTTTCTCCGTAATTTTACTGAATAATTAGTTGCTTTCTAAGTCTAAAATTACTAGTTTTTGGCAATCCATTGATTTTAGACTCTAAATTGGAGAAATTCTGGCATGGAAATTTGACTGGTTTTATTATTCTTGAAGTGCGTTTGTTTGACGTTGAGTTTCCAAATTACCGCACGCACGTTTTTGGATACATAGAAAATAGGCCAGACTATTCATGACGGTGATTGACCTTTTCCCGCATGTGTTGACTGACTTTTGGCAGGCTTGTTTGCATTGCCGAATTAGTTTTAAATGTCAAGGTAAAGCATATGCATGGGCTGAAATATCGCTATTCCCAGGAGGTAACCACAGAAATATTTCCCAGATAAAATTTTAATAAAGTCTGGCTTTTGAGCTCACAAGGGAACCACTTCAATTGAAAGTCTCGACACACTATATTTCATACCAATTAGGATCCCGCGACATGAAGAAAGTTAAAACTCGTCAGCACAAGAAAAGTACATCTTTTTCGCTTATCTCCAAAAAAAAGTTCCTGCGGTTTTGCACATCTCGCTTATTATTTACTTTTTATTATGGTGGACATGCTCAGTTTGCTGCGCTGTTGTCAATGTTCGGACCTTAACACTGGCATCGTGTTGAAGCTGCATTTGTGGGCAAGTTTATTCAACTTTAAGCATTTCCGTGCACAGCTAGACATAACTGAGGAATCTTGTACATAATTTAGTACAATTTGACTCCTTTTCCTTCTCTGCGCCCAGATAGGGATTTGTAAGCAAATGAAGTTATCAAAGTTGAAAGCGGTGTCTTAATTTCTAGTCTGTCATGTCCGGTGTCCAGTTGTGAAGTATCGGATGGAAAGTATACGACCGCGGTAACCCCGATACAAATAAGGGAATTTGAATGGAATTGTCACGCAATGAAAAAAATAGCCAATGTTCACGGAATATAGATCGATCGAGCACAGTGGCAGTTAGTTTATTTTTACAAGGAAGTCTTAATTTGAACTTGATTATCAGTTGTAAGTTTCTTCTTTTTATTTTGACAGCAAATCAAGGAATTAATCAAATATTCGGTTATTTGCAAAATTAACCTCCTGATTTGATTGAGGAGGATTTCCAAGTCTTATTGAAATATGACGTCATACATGAACTGTTAACTACTGTAAGGATTATTGCCTTGCCATTGTAAACCATGAAATATTCTAGAAGCCAACGACCGAAGCACCTGGTAAAGTGTTCCGAGCATAAGTAGACTTGTTCACGATTTTTCGATATGATTTTAGTCGAACCTATGTATTATCCTTAATCTATGCATCATTTATTGATTAATCTTGACAGCTCGCGCTCATGCGTCCAATAAAATAATTTAGTTGACATAGTTTTTTAATATGACGATATATCATTTGTTCTCTCCATATTAATCTTACACATTTGGCTGAACCGATCAGTTGTTAAAATCAATTGTATATTCATCTATCAGTTAGCACATACTCTGCAGGGTTGCTCATAACGAGTCGACCATTTTTGTTCTCTGCAATCGACAATATCGAGCGAAGCGAAGTTGCCCCTGATCTCCTATACGATGGGTTACCCTGTGCAGCCTAATATATTATGCTCAACCCTGTACTTGACAAAATTACGATTTCCAGGATTAAACCATTGTGGGCTTGATTAAATTGTATTAAAGTTTTAAGGGTGCCAGGTGTTCATATCATATTCAACCCTCGCGGCGCGGCGACCGGACCGGGCCAAACTCGTTGCGTGAGTTTTGTTTTTGCTCGATTTAAATTGAATAAAAACACGACTGATTCCGCGAGAATGAATTGAATAAATCAATCAAAAGTCAATTTATTTATTCCAATTAATTCATATGGATGCGAATTGGCAATAATCCGGTGTTTCTCTCACCTCGGGCGATATCATCTATCACCACCAGCTTAACTTGTTGATCGCGCTTGAACACCAACCTTACATGCTGTTCTTCACATTTTAATGAGCAGACAAGGATGTAAGTACAATTTTTGTAAACAATGATATCGCGTTTCATTCGGCAATAAATTGTAAGTCTTACCACTCCTTGAAGATGTAACTACGACTTTTGGTCACGGTTCAAACCTTAATTGGTTGAACCTAATTTGATAGCCATTGTGGGGAGAGGAATTTGGAGTCCAAGGTAATTACAACCAATGCAAATTTGTTTCTTGACAAAGTGTTGGTGCGAAACATTGCACGCCAAATCAGACGTTCCTTCCTCGTATTGCAATTTTTGCAATAAGCAATAAGCGATTATAGCAAATAAATCGTCTCTACATTTTCTTATTGTAACCTATGGACCAAATTCATATTAAGTAATAAGAAAAACAAAATCTCGAACTGGATTTCGCATCAATCTAATGTTTACATGAAAAATACTTCCCTCAGCCAAAACCTTCCCAGGCATAGAAATGACGGTTTCTTTGATTTTGTCGTTGAAACAAAAATAAGTAGCGATAAAATCACCTATTAGCAGCAAACCAATGGTTATACTTTGCGGCACTCCCTTTAGATTCTGCATTGTTTGTTTACCGATAGCGCACCCAAGCATGTATCGTCATTTTTCATTCACAAAAGTCAGAAAACAAAATGAGAGCAGTTGAGTGTAAAGCAAAAGCGATAAGAGGCTCGATAATATTTTGAACAAGTTTCGTCAACTGTGTGTCCACATTATGGCCTAGAATGGCCTAGGTTTCAACGATATCCACTTGACTTGACGTAAACTGACTTGAATTGACTGCGTGCTTTTCAGAATTTATTTGAGAGTTAAGGAACTCGAACCCGAGTCCAAAATTGAAATATCTAAAGATCTGCCTGTGTGGTGAATGCAATCTGGGATCTCCTACAAATAATCATTTTAACCTAATAAACCTCATCAGTATTCTAGATCCTTGGATTGAAATTCGTTCAATTTTTAATCAACGTATTTTTCTCAAGGGTGGAAGATGTAAATGAGATTCTGGTTTTGTCTGGGAATGCAAACGTACGTTGGTATGCAAGCAAGGCAAAATCTCTTCTCCGTTAACGGTGGTGAATTTCAAAGAATCCTTGACATTTTTTGAAATTAGACTTTCGAAGTTGACTTTCACTCTAGTTCTGTGTCTTAGAAAAAACTGACTCAAACTCATTTACCTTTATTTTATGATCTCACTTTGATTAGATCCGGTGACTCCAGTGTGTAGTGTTTTCCATGGTCCACGGATTATACTCTTACGGTTCAAATGCTGAGATTTTTAAGATTAACTTTTACTGCTTTCGCCACATTTGTCGCCCAACAAAACATTTGAATAAACGAAAACAGTACTAAAGTGCTAAACTTTAGAAAACTGGTCTTAATTTTCGCACCGCTAGTGAAACGCGAAACAGTAGACAATTCGAAGTGCTCTAAACAAATTCTATGTAAATTTCTCATCACGTGTGCGTATGATTAATGAACCGAATTTTTGTGTCGGATTGACTAACTATACCTTGTACGGTTGAATCTGCATTAATTATTGTCTTGCGTGTATTCCTGTCTACGCAGTTTTGGTTTTGGTATTGTTTCGTGGTCAACACGGGAGAAAACTTGGGCGTCATTCATTTTTCTTACCAGAAGCCTGGAATCGCTTAACATGGATTTTGTTTATGTTGGTTTTTACCCTGGTAAATGGTTGCGTGCTTTTATGAGCAACAAATAAAGTAGTGTATTAATCAAGTAGTAGAGGGAATGATAAATTCTTAAAGTAACTTATTGCATTTTCTTACGTCTGGATGCTCGTTATATTCTCAATTGAATCAGTGTTGATTCTTGTCCGAGATGAAATTAATGAGAGGTGTGCACGTGCAGATTGTTTCTTATTGCTTAAGCAGTACTAGACTTAGAACGCTTAATTAATTTGCTGTTTTTATTATATCCGGGATTCATAAATATGTAAACCCGAGGTCTCGACGACCGAGTAATTAACATGCTAATGAAACTCAGCTTGAGGTCTGGAATTAAGGGCTAGTAGACGATTGAAAACCCAAATCATAAGGCACACTGTAGAATCGGGAATAGTTTTGGTCTAAATTTTTCCCAATTTTTTGCATGACATCGAATAATCATTTTGAAAAAGTGTAATTCTAATTAATATTCAAAAGTTTTCAATTTAGGTAAATTCGGAAGTGAGATTTTGAATATAATTTATTTAGCGCTATCTCAGATTGGGTTCACGATTATGTATTTTACTAAAATCGCCACGGGAAACGCTCTGAATTAATTACAGTAGAGTTTTTGATGTTTCTGAATCGGTTGAAAATGTTAGTACCAACTTGCCAGTATCAAGTCGGCCTTCTCACACGAAGGAACTATGAAATGTTTACGGACGGTTCCGGTGCGTTGTAGCTAAAGTCCATTAGTTCATCAAATATTTACGACGATGTGTATTCGCGGCGTGTTATACACATAGACCAAGCTTGTGTGATTTGGTCAATTAAAATTCGTAAACGAGGTCATACTTCATATTTGCAATGTATAGAGCGTTAATTGCTTACACCTACTTTTAATAATGCTTCCTAGCTGCCAACTACGACACAGTCCACATAATATCAACTATCATAATTACACACACACATTAGCAATTATTGGAAAATCAACAATAGTATAAATAATTACTAAAACCACTCATGGATTCTAACACTAATCTGTCGTGTTTTATTTGTTGATTTCAGGTTCAATTTCTCCAATTAATGTGACAGATGCAATTAACCTACTTTCTCCGTAATTAGTGAACAGGTGAGCATTATTTATTTATTTATTTATTAAACACGTAGGGGTGAACAGCCGGCTCCTTATAATTAACGAGTTTGGCGATTGGCTTATTCAACAAACTCTCTTGATTCACATGTCAACAGCAATCCCCATAATAGTATAAAACGTTCAGCCACACTTGAACTTTTATGTAGGTTATCGTAGAAGCGATGAATGGCATACGTAGAAAGTTTAAAAAAAATTAGCGATCTACCAAAATTGAGAGTATACACAGGAAGGTATATTTAGATACAATATGTCCTGTCACCCACGTCCCAGGCTGTACTCCGTGGCGAATCCAGGCAGCTCATCAACGATGGCTTCTGTGTGTGTGTGTGGTCGATTTAATTTTGGACTCCGAATGTCAGTCAGAGGCAAAATATTTCCTAGACCAAAAGCTACTATGGAATATAATAGAAAGGACACTAGTCTACTCATTCTCTCTGGTATTATGTATTTTCTGCAGCACGGATCTACTCTGCGGCCTTGACTAAGATCTCAGAAGAAAGTCAGGAGAAATGGAAAGTTAAAGGATAGAAAATCCTCAAAGTGAAAGTCTAATGCCTACCTGAATCTCCAGATCAAATGCAAGTTTGAGTTGCGATGTCTTGGAATGAGACCACGAAACGGTTCGAGTTTAATCTTACAGCTTAGAAAATCCATCTTGAACAAAATGCAGAGACGCAGTTTCCAATTGACTCTCTCGGATCATCTTTATTTAATTAATGGAATAGTTGAGTAGGGAGATGCGCCAAAATTTTCCACTTTATTAAACTGCGAACTTTCAAAAAAACTGATTCCTGGGAGATCCATATTTTCTGAAATTCGCGAGAAATGAGTAAATAGGAAAATCTTGCAATTGTACTCAGACCAGGCTAGTTTGGCGAATTTTTACCTTTCTGAACCACGTACTTAATTGGACCACTTGACTTTAAGCAATAAATCCAATGAAAGTTGGAGAAAGTACAAATTATCTTTGTACCAGTAGTGTTTAGTTCGAAAGCATTCTGTTGTGTCATGTCATGTCCGAAGTGGTTTAGGCGTGGTTGAGACAAGAAGCACATGAGTGGCTACGATATTTGCGAAAGAGAACATATTTGCATGCAAACATTTCGCGTAGCGTCAATCCAAACAAAACTGACAAGTTCTTTTCTCACCAATTAAGACAAGAACTAGGCTTGTGGGCGTCCTACTTTTCACTTTTTCTATTTATATTTTTTAGCCCCCGGCCACGCTGGCGGTGAAAGTGTTCAATATTTGACTTGGGCTCGTTAACAGTGACGGTGAGAGCTTAATTGTTTCGTCGGAGTAGCTACTCTACATGGAATTTTGCTCTTGATTTGATATTCGTGACCGCTGTATTTGTATTTGTATTTGAATTCTGAATGGAATTTCACAGTTGGTTTCCCGGTTCCGGAGGATTGTGGCACATGCACAAGTGATTAAAACTAATCCTAGCCCAGACATGCCCTGCCCGGGTATTATTATTTACCTTACATAGGAAACCAAATTCTCATGTAGTTCTCTGCTCGTGCTCAAATGGCGAAAATGAGGGCAAACTTCTCACTATTGCGTGTAGAATTTAAATCTATGTGGATTATTTCTTGACTGATTGGCATTCTCGTGTGGTAAGCGAGATTTCGGAATTCAAGTGTAAACACTACAGAATTATTTGGTATGAAACGCTAATTATATGAAACAGGTTTTACCATCCCAGGGGTTCCTATTTCTAAAATTGTTGAGAGGTTAACAAGGAAACTACTTTTCACGTAACCACAAGGGGTGTATTAAAAAATGTAGTCATGGCCGATTTCTCGCCTGTGGAAATTTCTGAAACATCCAGTCTTGGCGTTCCGGCCATATTCTACTGATATCTCCACAAATGTGCGAATGAGAAATCAGAAAATAATTCCATCTGCCGTACAGAACTTTCGACGTTTTAGTTTACATACAGGTGAAAATGGTTTCTTCCATGATTTTTCGTAATCCGAGCCCTTGAATTGGCACTCGTTGTGACTATTTGACCATCGAATTCCAAAATTTCTGGGGGTCAAATATGTACTGATGCATTTTAACAACATAATACGTGGCCATGTATTTTATTATACTAAATACACACATTACCGGTCATAAGTAGATGTTGCGTTGGATACCTACACATTGTAATTGCAACCGTATGCGTGCTTGGGTGCGTTTAGACTAGACGGGTTTGGTTTTCTCCAGGAATGAAGAGTTTCAAATTATTCAGCGCAAGTAAATGGAACCGGTTCTTATCAAAGCCTTAATAATAGGTGCACATTCATAATTGTGGGCGAAGTCCATTGCAGTGCTGCACTTTATTAAGCAGAGCATCCGAAAACTGATGCACTCTCATGTAAAAAGAAAAGTTTTTCTTGTGAATATATTTAGATTCCCAAGGAAATGTGAGAATATGAGATAACGATTCCTGAAGAATCTGTTACAGAATTACGACAAAACCGCGGTCTTCACGGTTAGAATTTGTACTCTTCGTAGGATATATCTGTTAGTAGGTATTTCAAAATTCCTAGGCTCCACACCATCAACGCGGTTTATGTTGTCAGAGAATCTCTATAGAATGTACATCTCGCTTATTTGGAGACACCAATAATTTTATTCAGTTGAAGAATGAAGTAGAATAATTTTTTATTTTGCATAAGATGGATGAACGGCTTTATAGCAAGCCGGAAGGTGTAACTAACTTAAACCTTCGACGTATAACAGAAAGAGTGAGATTATTAAGAATACGTTATTCTCCTCACATTGGCAGGTTTTTACTTTGACAGGTGCTCGTGAGCCAGAGATCAAACTTAATCGCATACTTTCAAAACCAGATGAAATTCACTTTTCAGGTAGAAGCAAAGAGCTTCATAATTGCTTTTTCTTGGCAGACATTAGGACCAAATCCCCCGTAATATTCGTTTTTCTGACGTACGAAGAACTCAAATTTGAAAATGAAAGACTTCTTCAGATTTAATGTTGCTACCAATAAAAACTGTAAGATTAGTCTACCGTATGAAGTATGGTAACAAAATCTAAAGTTGAAATACCAGGACCAGGACCAAACTACGCTATGACAAGTAATATATTTGCGAATTAAAATTTATATACTTGACGTTGAACTGAATTTTTGTTTCAGCAGTGAATTTGCCTTCAGTTTGTGTTTTACTGCTATTTACTTTCTCACCAGCAAATATTTAGAAAAGCTAGGTGTTTGTTGACTCAACATTCAACTCCTTCGACCCAGTACGAGGAGGATTCAATAAAAGCAGATAAACAATTACAATCAAATAACCGGCGGGAGTACAATACATGGAAGAACTACGGAGCTTGGTTGGTATCATATCTTTCAGTATTCGCAGAGCAGGTAGTGTATGGTGACCGAAAAATTGTAACAGCTATTGATTTCTGATAGAACATCGAAATTTCTTATATAAACTAAATAATTAATAAAAACGGGGAAGCATTTTGGTCTAAGAGGTGTCGGTCACTGCGATTTTATGTTAGGTGGCAATTTTAAGTCTACAGGACTTTCCTACAAGACTTGGAATGGAGCAGTACTTGGCTCCGCGTACTACTTTCAAGTGAGTCAAACTTTTGCTCTGACCTTTGACTTCACCTTTGAGCAGGACAAACTTTTACGATCCGTTCCAGATGCTCTTTTCCTTTTTCATTTGGCACAATCCTATCCATTAAATCCACATCTCGTATCCGTACATCCTTCCATGCATGTTCCATGCGTACATTCGTATATTATGGATGTTTATTTTTCCTCAGAATATTCGCAATGGATGGCTACATTATTAGGAACATTTTCGTGACTCTCGCTGTGATATGATTGTTTTACATTTTAGACAAAAATTAAGAACAGTTACATACATAAAACCACAATTTTCGATGGAGAATGAAAATTGAATAAATATTTCGTTTAAAATAATTATTGCATTGCATTTAACCCAATGTATTTATTTATTACTTGTTCGCGCTAATTATTTGCAAATTCAATTTCTCGTTCAGTGCCTACACATGTACTGAACAAATAGAGATTAATTGCCCTCAGATGTATCGTGCCGACTAACCAGGAAGTAAATAGAAAACTCACTGCACCGCAGCGAAGCGATACCTGTCTTGGCGATTTTTCAAATTATTTCAAACGACCGTGTTTTAGTGAACTCAGCTATTTAATGCAGCTGCGGTTCTTTATTCTACTTCAGTATTTGTTGTGATAAATTAGTTCGCGTTTTATTTTTATGACTCCCTGAAACCCTACATGATAACACACATTTTTGTCGGATTATTATAACGGAATTGGCAAACAGCTTAGCTCATGTGATAAATGCGTGAACTATAAAAGTGCGTTGCCTTACGTTCACCGGTTTTATGGGTATCACGAAAGTAATGAAAAATGTAGCGCAAGATCGCAAAACTTAAGAATAGGTAGTTTTTTTTATTTTTCGTCTCAAAAATGGTAATGTCATTTCCATTTAATTCAGCAAAAATGGTCAAATAAATCCGACAATTTGATGACCCCAT
>JAQFYE010004650.1:0-13059 GCA_034694305.1 Protaphorura glebata
GGCGCATTGAAGCACAAAAAAGTACGGGAAAAGTTGGCAAAGTAGAACTTCAGTTCTCTCTCCTTAGCATCTAGTTCCTGCAACAGGACTGTTGTCCCGGGCTTAACGACCTGCTTGACGAACCTGCTTTTGTGAGTTAAATATGTAATGTGCTCATTGTCATTACCTCTATTCTTCGTTATTGTTGAAAAGTGTAGTTACTTGTCCACGCGTACTATTTTGTAAATTTAATAATTGGAATTTTGTGATTGGATATATTAGCATAAATTTTGGTCTAGATTAGTTATTGATGGTGTGTCGCTGAATTAAGCCATTCTACTTATACTTAAATGTATCAGGATGCGTTGGTAAAACACGTTAATAAAGAATCAAATCAAATCAATTAAAAAACATTTAACGAGAAAACAATACTGTGCTCTTCGACGACTTTCCCGTACGATGAGTAGAGTGCACAGAAGATGACGTTAGGAAGTTCATTTCTATAGTGTGACGAATTTCAATTCACTGAAAAATACACTGTTTGCCACCACCACCACCACCACCACCATCACCATACTACCACCGGAACATACTCCTTCCTTCATGTTGATCTGCTAATTTAGTGTTGTGCAGTTTGACATGACACAGAAACGTGATGACGAAAATGCAGACCCACGCTTGGACGCTTGCACTTTTGACTTAAAGCTCCAGACTCGAAAGGCCAAATCGGTGTCCTGAATTTTTTATCAGTTTTCACTTTCTTTTCATTCAAAATAAGTTTATGCGAATCATTTCCAATTGCAGTTGTTTCTATAGGACTTTGACATTTCTTCGTCAACATTCTTTATTATAATTTTGTTTGCGTATTATTAAGATAATGACTTTTTAGTGATCCATGCAGTTAAATATGTTATAAATAGGTGTCGGCAAATAATGGATGGATAAATCTGATTGCACAAAATGCTTTCATTTCAATCTGGTAGAATACGAAGTAATTAACAATGGAGACAATATATAATCTTTTGAATCAGGAATATGCGTGGAATAGTTAATCAATTCAATATTATTCTCTTCCTAACAATAATTTGTAATATATATGTAGTGGATTTCATCTATATAAATTGCGAAATAAATAACCACAAAACAAACATTTGAGATTTGAAATTATGGTTCTAATAAAATGTAGAAAGAATATTGAAAACATGTTGAACGTTCCAATCTGATACACGGTTGGCTGAAAACTAATTGAAACAAGTATAATTCGTTTCAGCAATAAATAGTTCTAAATTTAATGGATCGAAAATACTTATGCTTTCCGATTCTCTTTGTTCAACCGTAGTAGCCTTAAAACCTGTTAAATATTTTGAAGCTGTCAATTGTCCAAAAATAATGTCTAAACAGCTAAAGTGTGGTCTCTCGATTTAAGACTTTCTGAATGGAATTTAAACCGCAAATCTACTTCGAAGGTGGTCATCTAGGAGATATGAATGATTAATTAGTTCAAGCAGAATGAATATCTTATCCTGAATTCAAAGATTAAGCTAGAAACGAGCATGTACAAAGAATTTCAAAATACTAGAAATTTTAGCGAATCTGAGGCCGAGCCCAGGATAGGGCACAATGCACTACTAATTAAACTAAACGACTACATTGAACAAATTAAAGCAGGATATCAATCGGAGGAAATGAGAAACGGTCAAGGACGAGATTTTATGAAGAAAAAAATTAGCGGATGCAGTGACTGCACACGTCTGCTATTCTCAAATATTTATTGAAGTTGTAAACTTGTAATAAAAATTGACGAGTCCGATTGGATATGCCTACGTACTACAAATACAATGAGAAATAAAAAGTATATGTGCATTTTCTACTCACGACACTCACATTTATGAATAAACTATTTATTAAAATATAATTGAGCGTAAAATTTCAATAAGTGAGTCTGAACTTAATTGCAAGTCATTTCTTTACTCATAGTACGTGTGCATGGAGCGCGTTGTACTTTTAGATTTTTATTCGTGCTTGGACTAAGGTGCCTATTAATATCTTAAGTTTCGTAAAGGAGCT
Organism: Protaphorura glebata; assembly: GCA_034694305.1. Lineage (NCBI taxonomy): Eukaryota > Metazoa > Arthropoda > Collembola > Poduromorpha > Onychiuridae > Protaphorura > Protaphorura glebata. The sequence continues at coordinate 2,047 of JAQFYE010004650.1, forward strand.
TTCAATAAATTCGGCGTCTTTATTGTTTTTATTTGAAACTCCATTGAACTCTTTAAACTCTTTTCTTCAATTTAAAGCTAATTAGTTAATGTAAGCCAAGCTTCTCAAATTGCAATGCCTGCTATGCAATCCAATGCATATCAAGGAAGTGAAAATCTAGAATTTGTGAACGAACATGTCTTTTTCTTGTTTGCCATCTACGACGTACTAAAATTATAAATAGTAGACGCATATGCAAGAGTAGCGCACTCGGATTCCATTTTTACGGGTCTTGTCATATTTAGTAACTCCCTACTAAAATCGAAATATAATTACAAATTCCAAAAATTATTTTCAATGCCTTTGCCACATATCTCACTATCAAATGCGTGCCTTTTTCTAATATGTTCTCACGGCCTGCCGTCCATAATTTTTCAATCCGAATTTAAAAGTTCTCAGTATTCTCTTCACATTTCATTCTTCATTACCGAATTTCCTTGCAATTCTCTAACTTGTAGGAAGAACTGGAACTGAGTAGAAGTATTTTTTTCCCGCTAAAGCTCATCTAAGAAATTCCCTGAACAAGCCTTAGAGGAGATTTTTAAGAAGATTATAATATAATAATTTTAAAACTATGACCTACATAACATTTAATCCGGGACCCTCTCTGCGACGTCATAATATTTACATTAAGTTGTATTAATATAATATTTTAACATTAAGCAAAAAATTAGTTACTCATCTGTCTATGATTGCATTAAGTTTCACTATTTAGTTAGTACATGATTGCCATTGCTTTTTCTTACATTTCTTCCTCTGGTTCAATGTGCTTACTAAGATTACACACATCAAACACTTTTTATTGATATGAGCCTCGCCATTATTCTGACCTTAAAAGGTCAGTCAAAACACTGACTAGTCGGAAGTTAAAGGACTGACTGAATGTCCAGTTTTGAGGCTCAGTTCGGTTCTCACTACGGCACTTTGAATTTTGGAATGGCACACCTGTTAATGTGATTGTTTTTTTTTACAAACTGAAATAGCTTCTGAATTCATCGTAATAAAATATCAAAGTGTTCCACCTCGTTAGGAACTGTACTCAGATAAAAAGTAAGGAAAGACCCAATTCTTACACCAGGACATTTTGTGTCTGGGTTAAAGAATCGTTAAAGGAATGGTAGGGTAAGAAGGGCAATTGATTTCCCTATTCAATTTAAAAGGAAATAAGCAATGGATTAAAATATTGATAAAGAGGAAAGTGAAGGATTCAAGAAAGCCGAAAAAAACAATATCTTAATTCGTATAGAAAGTAGACGTTGAGATGATTGAAGATTTTGTGTGTTGAGCCGTTGAGCTACTCAATGCAATCTTGGCGGGGGCTGGACAATGAGCTCCATGAGCTACCGGCATGGCTGCTTCTCTTTTTCGGCACGCTCTCTCTGTAGTCTGAAAATTTTTGCAAAAATATTTTATTGTAGCACGTATTTTGTTGTGTTCCATATTTCCAGTCATCTTATCCTTTCTAATTCCTACCTAATTCCAATCTCTTTTCACTTAGTTTGTCATACCATTGTGGTAGTAAAAACATTCTCCTTTACCGCTGCACATACATTACGCATAGTCAACAATTACCTTGTTTGCCTTGAGAGGATCCCACAGACTAAGTAAGCATGAAAATAAAAGTGAAAGAAGACAGAAAGTTAGGTTAAGGCTTAGCATTTTGCTTCCTGTGTTCCAATAGTAATGAGTAATTACACACTTATGTAAGTATTTTAAAAGTCTGGAAAAATTTGTTTTTCATCTGACTCTCGTACGACTTCCCTTGGGTCCCGGGAGTAGATGAAATCATTCCCGTCTGAGATAGCGCTTTCTCGACTTTCTCTTTGGAGAAAGCTGTCGGCTAATTTCGTTAGTAAAAGAAATAATCAATGCATAGAAAGAGCGTAATTGGTGGCAAAGTCTTATTTGAAAATTAACAGTTTAAATGAAAGAGCGAAAGTAAAATCTCTTCGCAGTACAGCTTAACGAAGCACTGCACTTGAACTAAACCTCCAGTACCATTACACCACTCTTCTTTTATCCACCAAGAGCTGCGTGCTGCCACAACAATTGTCATTGCAATAAATTAATTCCCAGGGCTTTAAAAATCTGGGTTTCTAAAACTTTTATCCAGGAAAGAGCCCTTTCTTCCGAACTGAAGCAAAATAAAGTATTAAATAGTGAAAGTCCCGTGGAGAAAGGCTCGACTTGACTCCGAGCCAAGTAATAAAAACGAACTTACTTATTCTTCGATTGGCGCATGAATTGCTGAATTTTCTTGGCAGCTTGATTTTGTCTCCGCTGTGAGTATGTCCTCCTGCTCAAAAAATAACAACAAAGTTGTTGATCAGTTCCACAAAGGGAGAGAGTTGAATTGTATAGTTAACTTACAAGATGCTTTGAGCATTTATTGGAGCAGCTTCCCTTAGAAGCCGAAAGCTGGAGTCACACTCTTGTGACTTCTTGAATCTCTTATGCTCACAGTAGTTCCTAAATTGGTTTTGAATCACGAGTGCCGCTTGAGTCACTTGTCTCAGGTACGCATACTACAAAAATCCCAAGTCAGATGGAATTTATGATTAATTTATGAATTATCAATTTCAATATACCTGTTTGTAACGACGATAGTAATTTTGAATTATAACAGCTGCCACTTTGTCTTTTTCTTCTTCCTCTAACTTTTTCCTTCCCTTGTACGATCTGTAAGCTTTTTGAATTACCTTTGCAGCTTCGTACAATTCTCTCTGCTCACGATCTTAATTAAAAACCAATTGTTAATATTTTCCAGTCCCGTTTATAAATGGCGTCGACAAATATTTCTGTTCACGAACCAGAAAGTGTAAGGTTGGAAAACTCCTTCTCGAACGCAGAGGCTTGAAGAAATTCACAAAAGTCGGCCGTAGTAGGTTGCGGAGAATCGACAGTAAATGTGGAGGAACAAGGACTTTGGAGACAACTGGACGAAGGGCTAAGACTCGAACATGGTGTTCCGGAGTCATAATATCTAAAATGTTAATGTCAATTAAAGGAACTCGAAAATAATGAATAATCGAGGGAAACCACATTATGTAACTAACCTGTAGTTTCTGTCGGAGAATTCGAAACTGTAGTCATTCTGTTCTGACGGATCACTACTCATGATTGAGGAAGAATCCTGTGAGTCGCTTGGGGACATGTCTTCACAACTCTCCTTCTGTAAAAATTATTTGGAAAAATTAGAAATGGTTCAAAACTGAATTGTTGACAGAAATATATAAAGAAATGTATTTTCATTACATACTTTTATTCTTTCCGGCATAGCTGCTATTATCTGTTCAGCTAAAGTTAAAACTCGAGACTCTTCCTCGGATGGCATTGATAATTCCAGTGTGGCGTCAGGTTGGCCGAAAAAGCAGTCTGGGGAGACAATGTTAACATTTAGTGTAATTCAGAGTTGCTATCGTTCGAAACGAAAGGTTTCTAACTCGTTGTCATAATTTTGTTTGTAGACATTTCGTCTAAATATATTGTTAACATTTACCTTTGAGCCCAAAATCCTCGGACACAGAGTTAGAGTATCTTCTGAGCCTTCCAACTGCTGTTCAAGAGTCAAAAGCAAATATGTTATTTCAAGAATTTTCTCATCAATTTATAACATGATCAGTTCAATTACTCGTAATAAAATTCTCCGACTCTCGTTTCTCCGGTTGAACAACTCCCTTGCTGTTACCATTCCGAAGTCTCTGGATTTTTTCCAGTTCTGTAGCAAATTTGGCGTAGCCGCGTGACACAGCAATTTGAATGGAATTGTGTCCATTCGGATCTCGTCTTTGAAGTGATTCTGGACTCCACTGTGCTAGTATAATCCCACACTCCAAATGCCCATAACGAGCGGACCACATCTGGACAAAAGAGCCAACTTAAGCCACATGTGTCTTGCATTACATTTTGTCATATCTACCCGTTTTGCCCATTCGACCATGTCTTTTGCTCCGTACACTATTATCCGTATACCCATACACGTACCAGTCACCAGTACCATCGTATTACCCGAATCTTATTATGATTTTCCACTCCTGTACAACTCAAATGTGCAATAAACTAAACCCACGCTCTGTAATTACATAGTAGTCCAAACCAAATGTATGTGGGGAAGGAAGAATTTAGTATCACTCGGCTCAACGGTCTCATTAGCCCTTGTTCTCTATGTATGCGCGTCCAAGACTCAGTCGAGCTAGATCTCCCTTCCGTTGACAAATTGACGACTGTCTTCTGAATCCCAGGGTCATTCTGTCAGACATCCTGACCAATCATTACCGATATGTCCAGACACAATCATGTTCAGAGAAATTCCATTTCATATTTTGTTTTGCTGCTAAATAAGCAACGGGTCGGTCGGTTTAACGAAAAAAAAGTTTTATGGTTAGTGGTTGTGCAATGAAGAGTTATTGGAGAAACGATTGCCAGTGATGCAACTGATCTGTAAACTGTTGTCGTCCTTTCTAAGGGGACACAATAGTAGTGAGATGTACAATTGTCCAATTTTAGATTTTTCATGTCAAAGATGAGCTAGAGTTCATAAGTTTTTGGTACACAAAATGGAAAAGATATGGATTGAACTAGACACGTGGAAATAAAAAAGAAAGAGAATGCTTTCTTATCTCTGTCAGACATGAGACTGGAAATATAGATCGATGAAGAGAGAAAACTAAAGCTAAATGGTAGAGTTATTTGGAAGGCTAACGTCAATGTGTAGAAGAAAGACAAGAGCTTACGAGCGGAATGAGTCCAAAGTCATCTGTTTTCAAAGGATTGACCTCCAAGTCAAGAATTGGGGATGTATTTTCTCTTTTTCTTTGAACAAGAGTTAGAAGGAGACGTGCATAGCCGAGAGCTGCACTCAGATGTAGAAGCGACAGACCTCGATCACAGGGAAGGAGCATGAGGGTCGGGTCTGACGTCGTTGTCCCACGCTCTTCATGTGTCCATTCTTGAGCCATCATCTCACAACAAATCTTTACGACGCAGTCTTCAAGGGACTTCACTCCGAACATATCACTCGGCTAGAATCATCAATACAATCCACCAACTCAAATCAAATCCCCACAAAGGAAATTCCTTCTCTGGAGGAAATAATACTACCACATAGCATAAGCACAAACCGTAAAGGAAAATCTTCGTCAGACCCCTATCAAATCAATTTTAAAAATATTGGAAGGAAGAGTTTCAACGACACGGATGACCCTCAAGCCTTTCTTCTTACACTGAAAACAATTCGCCTGTGTTTTTAAAAGAATAAAGAAACCCAGCGGGAGTTTATTCTTACTTTCACCGTCATAACTTCCCCAGCAAGGTAATAATAGTCAAAGTTCAAAACCATTACTAGGCTTAGGTAACCGGGAGGTACATAAGCTGATATGCACTACATGTCTCCAGTTCCCTGACTTATTTTAGGAAGGGAATGAAATGGCTTGTGAGAAAGTACTTAGGACTATTTGAACGTCGGGTCCCCAAGTTATTGCGTTCCTTCCCATTTCCAAAGAAGGGACAATAATGAAAATATTGAGCCAAACCGTTAAGCGTGAAAATAAAAATGGGTTCGAGTGACAACCTAGCCAAACATATGAGGAAGAGTTAGATCAATGCAAATACAAGCGCGTGCCTTTCAAGCGACCGGTTTCTATTCAAATCATGAAGATTGGAATAGCAATAATCCAACTCGATCTCGCAATAGATTGTAATTTTATTCCCCTTTTCCCTTGACAGGCTTTCCTATACGGTCACAACATATGCTCTATACATTCATCCTCCCATCGTCCCATCATTCCTTTGACAGGAATCTCTTAAGTGTCACTCTTATTCCTCCGCATCATCTTGACATCCAAGCACATCAGCAACAAAAACTCCCTTTATCATTAGTGGAAAAAGATTGAAGGATGGCTGGAAGAGGGGGAAATGAATGCCGAGAATTGAGGTAAAAGGTACCAAGTAAAAATGACAGACTCACACTGGAAAGTAATGCAAAAGTTGAGATTTGTTAAATCAAACTGGCAAGGAGATATGAAAGAATGTAAATGTGAATTGGAGGGGAGCGGAGGGAGGAGTAAATCGCGCAGAAAATGTGAAAGTCATTCGCATTAGGGAAAGTTGAGGAAGAAAGCAGAAGAAATCAGGTATGAGTTGATAGTTGAAGTTTCTCAAGGTAAAAAAGCTCAAAACATTATTTGAGAAGGAGGGGAAAAGTCATGTTCTCATGGATGCACTTTACCTTGAAATTCCGGAAACACTTCTCAAGACACTCCATTCGATGAATGAGGCATAGCTTGAGGGACGTCTCAGACGGCGGCACCGGAACCAAGCTAAGTCGAGTCAAGTCGGCTTTGTACTCAAACACCATAGAATTACTCGAGATCTGCTTCCCGCTCGAGTAGACTCGAATTGGAACTAGGCCGGGATTGTGAGCTATAAATAGGACAGAGGAATCTCAATTGAAGATAAACTTATTTCGTAAACATCAATTCCATTAATTATACCGAAACTCGTTTGCAAGGATTCGTTACAGCGATAGTATTGTTTAATCTTCGGCAAAGATTACGGAGATGAAATTTATATGTATGTAAATATGCATGAACATCGTGGGCTATTAAGAACGAGGCTCACTTAAACTCCTTGAAATAACCAAAACTCAATCCAGAGTGTTCAGGGAACGCATGACAGATGAGAAATGTAATCCCATCAATCACTCAACCCGGAGTCATGATAAACAAGACACAGTCTAATGCATACTTAGAGAGAGTTGGTGCTTCCGATTTGTCTACGGCAATAGGTTTAAATAAGATGAAACTACCTTCGATTCAATGTGACCCGAAAAAGGTGAATATCTTCCCAAGTCTCGAAAAATGAAGGGAATCTGGGCTTCCTCCAACGTAATCTCTCCCGGGTCAGTCTCAATTGTACTGCCCTCCACCTAAGAAGCTAAACTCAAATGAATTCTCAATCCCCGGCTTTGGGATTGTATTGTCTGTCACGACAGTCAGGCGAGGGAACAAGGAAGTACAAAAGAAGGAAATCAATAGTTATTCCTTGACTTTGTGTCAAGAGAAAGTCCTCTAAATGTAGCGGTCGACTTTATAGCGGAAGCTCAGTTTCAATGGAATTTAAGGGAGGGTGAGGTACACAGTGCTCTATGGTGCTAGTGTCCCTCACAGAATTTACTTGATAGCAGTTTACTTGATACTTAAAAAGGGGAAGACATCAAAAATCCAAATCTCAAGTTGTCAGCTTCGAGGAAATAGAAAAGGGAATGATATCTCTAATCTCAATAGAGAAAACTCTCTGTCGATATATCCAACTTTTGAAAAGAACCATTCGAGAAAAATCCCCCATTTCCTTCACGAACTGAAACTACTATTTTTTGCCCTACACTGTCTTCCACTTCTGACGATGATTCAACTCGTCCAATTCTCATTAGAAGAAAAAGAGAAGAGTCCGTGCTGGTTGTGTTGTGTTCTGATTTGGCTCTTGCATCACGTAGTGCTTTGCTCATCCTTTCTCCTCGGAATTTTTACTCTAGTCGAAAATTCGGACACAAACTTCAAAGGAATTCAACTCAAGAAAAGTCGGGAGGGAATAGAAGAGAGAACGTGAGAGACGATGGGTCTAACAAATTCTGTTCTTCGGTTGTGATGTGTTTGAAATGAAAATGACATTACTAAATGTTAAATGAAACTATAGAGAGAGAGCCCAGCAGGGAAAGCCATATACATTCGACATTCATTCTAAGAGTGAATCAACGTTTGTCCGAGTCCTATTCTCGTCTTCCATTCCCTTACAAAAGGACCATTTTCTTCATAATATATAAAATTGGAGAGTGTTAAACACTAATCCTTGAAAAAATTTCTGAGGAAGGCAATCCCAGTTAACGAAAACGACTATAAGTAGAAATTAAAAAGTTCTTACAAAACTCAAGAAGTTTTCCAAAAAGATCAACACAAGAAGGAAGACGAAATGAGCGCACTTTTCTTCCTCTCTTTCTTTTCCTTTTGATCAGATAAGTAGCTTATCTCCGGGGACAATCAGAAGCAATAATTTGAAAGCCAGTTCTCGCGTTCATCCTCATCCTCACCCCATCAGATTAGAAATAATGCGAAAAACTTTCAAATAGGAATTCATTGATTTTTCTTGCAAATGCGTTGGATACTAAAGCCACATCTCCATATATCCTGTCAGGGAAATCCTATGTTGGATAATATATTGGAATGAGTGCAATGTAATGCAATATTTCTTTCTCTCAGCACACATTCCAAGACGACGCACCTGAATTTGAAAAGTATTATACTCTGGATTGGAGAAATTCCCAAACGAACAAAGCTCATTCATCAGAAATTCCTCATATGTGGTGTGGACCGAATGGCTGAAAGGGAGGAGACCGCAGATAGCGAAGGATGAGTGGAACGCATCTCAAGTTTCAACCAAGAGATGAATCAAAATCAAAAGCGGAGAAAGCACCAGGAAACCCCCCGTTCATACCATCTTCCCTTCACATTTTAAGAACAAGGTGTTTGTCTTGAGAGAGAGTGGAGAGTTAAAGAAAAGGAAGGTTTTCGATTGCGTTAGGGAGAGAGACATATGAGTAGACGGGAATATCTGACTTCACGTAAACTCAACTCCTCGTTTACTCTTCATAAATAAATCCAAATCGCCCACTTTTCCCTCAGACAATGACAAACGGTGAGGGAAAAGTGGAATGAATGAATCTTCTTCATCTTGCACTCCACTTTTCCATTCCAAAAATAATATTTACACCTTTTGTCTTGACGACATACAAAAATGACTTTGCTAAACTCAAATTAATAAATCACTCGGCTCTCGCACGTGTAGTCGACAGAATAGAAGTGGAAACCCAAACAATGCTGCAGTAAAGTAAACAAAATGCTTCCCCTTCGTCATTTACTTTTTCAGGAAATATGTATTCGAAAAGTTGAATGGAATAGGCGTTTCGCCTTTTCCACTCACTTTAGAGTATAACTTCGTTGCCTCTCTGCCAGGCTATAAGGCCGTGCCATACCGCACAGAACTTAATTAAAAGGGAACCCATTGAATTCTTAATTCCAGCAATCTATTCAAGTCATCCTCTACTGAAGATTTAGTACCATTTTCCTGTTCATTCTCCAAATCTTTCACCCATGATTAAAAACTTTGGAGGTCAATTAAAATGAGTACATTAAATGGAAAGTCGGCAATTCAAAAGTTTACGGACTACCGCGTCAATTCCATCTGGAAATTTCAGTGGTTCAAATTCCGCGAAGAATTATTGATCACAATCATTATAAAGCATCATCAATAATTATTACTTTACCTGCTTAAAACCTCATATTCGGCAGATTAACTAAAGGAATGCATAGTCTCGCGTTTGACACAAACCCATTAGTTATCCAATTAATACGTAAAATTAATATGTATCGATCCCTTTCATTACGTGCGACTACAATATAAGTCAACTATTTATCGGGATAGTACGAAAAGGCTTTGGTTGCCAACGAAATCCGTGTTCCTATTTTGAGGACAATAGAGTAGAAAAGCCATTACAGAATTAAAATTTTATCACTTTGTATCAAATGTATGAAACAAGGAACTCAGTACAAGTTAGTGATTCCATACTACCATTTAGAAATTCCAATTCCTGTCGCGAAGCTAAAAGGAGGGTGAGAATTAATATTTTAGATGAGCGTGATGCATATTCGAAATACAATATAGGTACGGGAGATTCATCAAAAATAGTACACCGATAGTAGACACGACGGAGAAATGTGTGTTAATGGACTTACGAGGGCAGAAGCATTTGAGAACACCAGTCTGTAGGTAGACGGCAGGAACGGCGAAATCCCCGAAATGCACAGTGTAGTCCCAGTGTGCATTGTGGAATTGACCAACGATGAGGACTTTGGTACCACCCTGTGGAATGACCGACACATGATATATCTCCTACTATAAGCACACATCATTTACCAGTCAATATCTGAGTGACTATGCCATCAAAAACCCTGAGCTTTAACTAGGATTTAGTTCGGGATTTTGGGTTTCTCGGGATGCATGCATGATTCTCCTCAATCAGTCCATCTCTTAATTTCACCACCTCATGCCATTAGTCAGAGTGAATGGCAAGCAATTTGTCTTCAAATTTATGCGTACCTATTCATGTGGTACCCGTAGCCAAAAATCAAGTCCAATTTGAACGGACATGATACGAGATTAACGTTAGGCCTTGAAGCGCGCCCATCTGGTTATCATTGAATCAGTGTTTTTACTCACATGTCATTTATATCGTATCACTAAGAGCGTGGAAAATGTCCGAATCCTTGTCATGAAACAACTGATCCATGTCATACATAAATAACATCCTGGTGAATGTGCTAGGACGAATGGACAATGAATAAGCGCATCAAATCAAATCAGCAAAATGCGAGAAGATAAACGGCCACAGCTGGGTATCTAAAGGATTTTCTTTTGTATTTTGTACAATACAAACAATACTCACTGATACGAATGCTCGTCTTTGCTTTCCTATACAACCCTTCGTTCCATTGGAAATGGGAATTGATAAAAATCATAATTCTCAAATTCATTTAATTAATTGAACCCACCGTTAGCAAGTCGCTTTGCGGGAATTTAATTTAGCGAACGTTTTGGAGGATAGACATATCGATATGGCATGGACTATTTAGTGTCGATTCGTTAGAAAAAGTTGAGCTGTATTAACCAGTATAGCGGGAGCGGGTTACTTCTCTGGCTTACTCAATTGCTCTCTACATGGTGGTTTATAAAACGCTATTATATATCTAACCGTTAACCGATCCCTCACGGTACGAAAAAATTGAGATACATTTTGTAGAGAGTTCATGTGAGACACAATGACTCAACAGTGGAGCGGTACACTGACCCCTTTTAACTCGGGAGATTAACTCGGGAGAGATAGGCACTACCTGGTTAGATAATGATTTTGTTTAGTGTTATGAA
>JAQFYE010004651.1:0-13059 GCA_034694305.1 Protaphorura glebata
TATCATAGAGAGGTCATTTCGTAGTCCCTAGTTACGCTTCCAATTGGGTTGCAAATTCAATTGAATTAATTCAAATTGTGTCCAACTCAACGGATTAATAATTTCCATTCGGCGTTGAACTCCCAAAAGTTCCACAAGAAAGCAGGAGTAGCACGTGTATTTCTTTACTCATGCTTTTGGAAATGGAACGCCACCCCCGGAACCAGCAGTTGACATTGTTTGTTTTGGTGTCAGCAAAACTGTCCACTCTATGAAAGGGGCAAGATTCTATACTCTTAGGTTGTGTCAGTTTTGTCAGTATTCTGTAACATTTCCTTTGGAAAAATGATTGATTGAATAACGTCACACCTGCCATTTATAGGGGGGCCCAGTTGTTAAAGGACATTTATGTACGCCTATATCTCGCGCAGTTTTAGTCAAAAAAATTTAATCGTATCCTTGGACAAGTTGTGTCAAGTGATAATGTTTACAGATTTTTTGCATTGGGTCATGTGGGCCAAAATGGCCGCGGAAGTTGAAGCACTACAGAGAACTTTTCCAAAGAAAGCTTCTCAATTCGGAAGGTCATAAACAGGTTAAACGGTCACGGAATTGAATTATTTTTGGTGGAGTGTAAAACACTGTAAACTGTATCGAAAACCGCAAGATTATAGGCCTCTGTTCCCCGAAGTTCTAGCGCCTTCGCAAATCGTGGGAAAAAGCACTTTATCGAAAGGTTGACATTTTAATCAAAAAGCAGTACCTTCGTCTCAAAATCACATTTCAAAGCATCTGAAACTGTCACGAACAACTGTACGGAGAGTCCTCACGGAGGATCTGGGCGCAAAAATTATGAAGAAGACCCAGGGTCATACCCTGAAGCCGATACACGTCAAAAAACGCAAAACAAACTGCAGGAAGGTCTATGAGGATCACTTATCGGGAAAAAATGCGGGATTCTTGGTCACCCTTGACGAGGCTCGGTTCTAGCTGTAGAATTCATGACGCTTGGGTCGAATTTATTATCGCAATCCAGGTGAACCTGACCCTGAATATAGCATTGAGAAACCTGAAAAGTTTTGTGAGAAGTTTGCGGTGGTCGCAGCTTTGACCTCATCAGAGTCCCCCAAAATGCGAAAATATACTCAGAGCATTACATTACCAACATTTTGATTCCGGATTTGGTGGAATCCGTCGCTGCGAAGTACCCTGACGAGACATAAAGTTTTCGTTAATCGTAATATAGCGGCTTCCCATACCACAAAGAAAATGGAGGCCTACGCAGCCGATTTACAATTTAAAAAAAAATTGTTCCTAGGACCAAAGTCCCTATTAAATCCTCGGACACAAGTCCAATGGACATTTTTGCATTCGGATTTCTGAAACAAAGGCTTTGAAAAAGAAGGGTGACGACTACGGATGGCTTTTGGAAAGAGTTTTCTCTGCTGTTTAAACTTCCGCAAATAATTTGGCCCACAAGACTGAATGCAAAAAGTCTGCAAAAATTCTCAAAAGTCCCAACTTGCCCAAGAATACCGTCTAATTTTTTTCAATATTCTCTGACTCAAAGTGCGCGATATATAGGCGCTCGTGAACTGTCCTTTAACAACTGGGCCCCCCTGTACAGATTTACAGACTTTTCAAACATGTTTCTCTCTTCAAATCCAAAATGATTGACAGGTTCTTGGATTTTCGGACTTTTTCCAAGGAATTCGGACTAAAGCCGTCGTTGCATTTATATTTGAGCCCAACATCACTGGAATACTGTAAGTAATGCATTCAACTTTATTTGAAATATAAATACGCTTTTTGCTTTCGCTGCGTACTTTGTCTCAGAAAAGGACATCAAAAAGAATGTCACATCAAGCCAACATACAAATGACATTTCCTACACACAAACTGCAATAAAATAATTTAATGCTTCAAATATGTTTCATTTTACGGAAATGAGGTTAAAAATATACTAAAATACACACTAATTGAAATTTCTTATGTATATTATTTAACCTTATGTGTTAAAGGCCATATATACAATTAGGCAATACAGACAATGCCTAGGCATTACCTACAATGCCGGCGACTCCTCGCTATATAGGCACAGCCTAGGCTGCATGTATAATGCCCGGGCATTGTAGACATGGACCGGCTTGTGTGTACTAGGCCTAGGCTGTGTTCCCATGGCGTGTGGTACTTGGCCTAAATTGATGATGATGTACTGGAAAAGACTAAAACAGTGTATATATATATATATATATACATACATATGTGTGTGTGTGATACGAGTCTTTTTCCTAATGGAATTACCACTTTCACCGAAATCCATTGGCCAACCAATAAGAATCCTTTCATTTTGGCCTAATGAAGGTATTAGTAGTAATGGACACAAAGGTGAATTTTTTTTAGAGCAATCACAAGGCATTGCCATTGACAATTAAACTCTATGCACAGTGGAAGGATAATTGGCTGCCTGAATCACCTATATCGACTGGTTGAAGAGTACAAGTATTTTCAAAGTCACCAATTCCACGATCAAACTTAAAAACCCTAGTGTTCGGTTGCTTGTTCTTTTAAAAGATGAGTCCGAAGTCGGAAGCGTGTCCAAATTAGGGTGACAATGCTCGAGTTCATTGATTGTCGCCTGTTACAGACACACGAAAGTACACTCGAATATTATTACGTTAAACTGGAGATAGACCAGCATGACAATCCATAGACTGTCTTCTATTCTATATTTAAATGGGTGAATGAACGAACCTCAAAAATATTATTCTACATTCCACTCGGAATTGACTTGATTTGAGACTTTACAGATTTAGTAGGAACACTCTACCTAGGAAATTTCGACCGTTTCCCCTTTATCTTGTCACCTTTATTGATATCTCAGATTATTTTTATATTACGACACGAAGCTCATCAAAAAATTCAAACGAGGTAGTCGCCTGGAGATTAGGGAATGGAATATGTACGTAGAAATTATCGAAATATAGTTCTGCTGATATCGAGGCCAAAAAAAACCGCACAAGAATGTTGATAAGTATTTGAATATTTTTGTTGACAGAATTTGCACAACAATTCACATTCTCATTCACGTTTTGAAAATGAGTCACTTAAATGTTACCTGAGCAATAGAAGAACTCGACTTAAGATGTTTTGGGACCGCATAGAAATATCAATGTTACTTCATTTCTTCCTATGAGGTGTGAATTAAATGTCAACAGAACCGGGTCTAATAGCTTCCAAAATTCTCAGGAATTCTACATGTCAGTGAGAATTCACAGACATGTAGATTAGATTTATCTTAAAATATGTTAGATCTCGACGGCCATGAAGGAACAATTAAATCTGAGTCTCTACAAATCGAATTAAAGGTCGCATGGATGCTTGTTTCATCTCCGTCCAACGAAATGAACTTTTCGATTTAGAAGTAATGAAAATGCCATTTTTATTGGGCACGTTCTAACTCTTTACTTCAAGATTTCTAAATAACCACTCATCTGGGGCGGAAACGTTCACACGACTTTCTTTTTTTAAATTTGCTGTTTTGGACTCCACCAATGAGTAAAATGTGGAGGAACACTTTTTGGACCACGTATCACTAATCGTAAGAGTCCACCTTTGAAGTTTGAACCATAAGCTTCAAAAGCAAGAGCACACTGTTCTTCTAGTTTTACCGCACTCAACGTTACCACTGATAATTAAATCAATTTATATTGTACGAAATCTGTACGTATGCAGCATTTTCTACCGTATTCACCGAACCATTAGTATTGACATTTTTGAGTACGCTACAAATCAGACCGTAATTCTAAATACAAGTTCATTTCAGTTTATCTGAAAGACAACTTAAAGTAATTTTAGTTCTTAATATTTTAATTTATCTACGAAAGATCACCACGGACCACCATAGAAAGTACGAAGATAAAGGTTTCTAATGTTCCGGAAATGTTGAATGCTACGTGACTCCGTGACTGGCGACTGGATATAATTCCCAATCCTCCCTACATTTCGTAACATTTGTTAAAATTTAATGGTGCCGGTTTGTTAGCTAACCGTCGCTTTTCGATGCGTTAATAGGAAATCGCTCTAGCTGGTATTTTTTACAGTATTAAATTTTATTCTATTCACACACACACACACACACATATATGAATGACTCATTAATATATAGACAGTCAGATTTAGGCAGACATTATATGTGTAGAATGGCAATTTGAGTGTGTAGAAACCCAGCCCCAGTGTAAAATAGTTATTAATCCATTAAATGATTACATTCATTATTGACATTTGCAAAGCATTTTGTTGAGTTTGAGTCGATTTGAAATTGGAGTAGCGAAGATCCTACACACAGGCAGAAACTCAGTGGAGAACAACCCCGTTCAAGCAAGCACCATAATAGACATCTGATATTTGAGAAATCAATACCACCACAAAGCATAATGATGAAAGAGGGTATGTACCACCCTACAAAGATTTTTTCAATTAATTCCGGCGTTAATCGTCGAAAAATGTTTCTCAAGGCTAAGTGCTTTGGGGAGACTTAATAGTCTAATCTTGAAGACATTTGAAGAAACAATTGATCTGCATTATCAGAAAAATTGATAACAGGTGCCTGTGCCGTATCGCTTTTAAAGAAGGCATTCGGATTTTCTTTCAAGTGATACGCTGAATCTGCGGCCAGTTAACCTGATGGAAAACCTTCCAGAGATCCTTGGGAATCGTTTCCAATCTGTTTGGTCACGCATGATGGTGGCTTAAGTGGCGATCTCGTGACCTGTAATTCTTCTCCAATTGATACCGAAATTTGCAGAAGCAATCACCTACTTATAGCAGTAAACAACGACTCCTGCAACAACATCTACCACAAATTTTTAACATTGTTGGCATGAGTTATGCGATTGTTTCTGCAAATGGCTCTAATTTGCGGTAGATTTGCAAGTTTCATTGCAGATATCCGGACACTGGCTTCCATCTGGAATCGCCGCTTACGTGAAGCCAAAAACTACAGATAAATCTCTATGCCAGTTTGTCCTCTTCCATTTCGACATAACTTGCTTTAATTTTAAAGTGCAATACGAAGCAGAGTATAATAATTCCTCAGTCTCAACTCTTAAGGTGGACGATCTTAAATTCCATTTGAACTTTGGCTATTTCATGAGTGATCCACTTTCCAATTTTGAGTCAGTCCAAGTGGAATATTTTAGTGTGTCACCGACGAGTTCGGACTCACACGAGTGCGATTATGAATGGAAAGTCATCAAAATGAATACAAGATTTGCTATCAGCTGACAAATTCTATACACAAGAGTAATGCAATTCCCAAATTATACATAAGTTTGGCAAGGAAACAATTTTCTATGCAATCTGTTTAAATCAAAATTCAACCTGAGAAGTGTCATTGCTTCACAAAATCTTGTCTTCTATGTATGGTCTCATTAATTGATATTCAACATAAGGGACGGTTACAGATTCGTAATTTTCGCGAATAAATAAAACTAATTAAACAAATACCACCTTTAAAGTCCGACTCACCTTAGAGCTTACATACGTTCATCTCGTATTTATTTTCTCTTTCGTTCGTCTCTGTGCTTACTGGTATGGTCTCAATCCTAGTCAGTTATGAGAAGGTGCTCTCAAAATATATAAGGAAATACTTATGCACATATATGAGCATGGGAATTTTTTTAAATTCGAGTAATGATGTGATAGAGCCGAGCACACGGTCGAATACGACGGCTCTGTTTCCTTTACTACCTCCACCTCCCCGCGCTGGGAGTAAGTAGTTTCTGTGAATAACGGGTCATCTTTCGAAGTGGCCTAGAGAAGATCGTTCTAGTAATAGGAAATATCTCCATTACTGATATATGACCATGTAACAGCCGGATAAGGTTAATCAGGCGTACATGAGGAGAAGGTAATTCTAGGTAAAGGAATGTCTAATTTGGTTAATCTAGAACGACATAATCAAGACAGGTCCGACATACGGGAACTCTTGTAACCCTGTAATTCGTGTGCGAATATTGTAGACATGTGAGTTGTTAGGTAAATTAATCTGAGTGGAAATTATAACAATTGACTGTGTCGTTTAGCGGTAGAGCAATACACCGGAAAGATAAAGACCTGAGTTGAATTCTCACAACCCTCACTGTTCAAAGAAATAAGGGGATGTTGCAATAATTTTAGGAAAAACTTCCACCTCTTCTGAGTCGTATACAGTATCGGAGTACAATTTAGTTAATAATATCTTGGTCTACACGGAGAGAGTACCTCTAATAAAATTACAATCGGACTTCTTACAGGCTTCTACTTACGAGAAAATCATTAGTTCAATTGTATCGTTTCTGTTAGTTAACACTTTCGCCAGTTCAGACGTGTAAAGACGGGCGCAAGGCGCCCGTCTTTACAAGTCTGCACTGGCGTAAGGGTTAAGTAATGTCAAATTTATTCACTCTAAGAACCTGTCCAGGTACAAATTGAATAACAGTTTAGCCCCAATCAGTATCAGTACACCGTGTAACAGAAATATCGAGACCACCTAAGTAGCATAAAGTTCAAAGTGACGTAAAGAGTTTATACGTAGAGATAAAATTATGAAATTTTCAGAACATGCTCATCAATATGTAGTCAAATAACCGGCAGATTTCTGGACCTCTCGAATTTGATTTGGAAATGACCGCGTCAAATTTGTCAGAAAGGTCAATGTCAATGAATTCCAATTCTCGGTAACAAGACGAATTAGTATATATTGATCGCTTGGAATCGGCTTTTTACTGACAGATTATGGAAGCTCGGACCAAACATGTCTAATTGGGTTGAAATCCGGGCTATTTCCTGGCGAATAACCTTTGACCCGAGCCCGTGCAGCCCGCACGGCCTAAGGTTTCACATTTTTATTCGATCTAAGAGCTGAACCGCAATGCTGCATGAATGTAATTTCTCTGGGAGCTTAAAAAAGTTAAGGGTCCCTCAAAGCATCCAAATAGGTGACCAAAATTTTTTGACGATAATACTGTCCGTTGGTAGTGGGCTTCTTCCCCACAACATGTAGACGTGTAAAGCCCATTGTGGTCATTCCATCTGCGAACATTGTCTTGAGCAAAGATTTTGCAGAAATTTGACCGACACTTTTTTCCTGTTACCACTGTGGTACCTGTTGATCAGCCTGGTCACTTTTGAGTGCAATTCAATTGGTGGCTCACCCGTTTATAGGATGTTATCCATGACTTCCCGGGCAACTCTTCCGGATTACAAATACCCGGGTATCTTCAAAAGGTCACAAAAAAATTTGGTCTCGGATTTCTATTTCGCTCACTAGGGGTTTGGTTCAGTGCTTATAAGCATTTTCCCCCTAGTTCGTCTTCTTTAGCTGGCGTTGGTCGGTACTGAATGAAATTTTCTGACCCAGTTTTTTGCAGTTTTCGGACGTATTTAGAATTCGGGCAATTCTTCCGACTAAAGCACCGAATTTCTGCCCGATTTCATTTCTAGTCGTTGACATCGTTCACGCTGTACATTTAACCGACCTGCCCGGAATTTTTTTGTCACTGGTCGTTTTTCTATTAATCCATCTCTAAACAGTACTTTTCACAGTTTCACAGAACAGCACTATTCAGTTTTTTCAGAGAGCCCCGAAACCTTGTGAAAACAGCGTCTGAATTTTCAGGCTTTGAGTGATTCATGAAGACAATTTAACGGGCTTCATTTAAAAAAAAATCGAAAATCCGACAGCGGGAACATAAAAAGTATCAAGTTTGAACTTTTGCGTGACAAGAAATGGATTGTGGTCTCGATGTTTCTGTTACATACAGGGTGTATTTGGGCTTGTAAATTACTTATACGCCCGTTAGAGTTATTTAAACTTGAGGAAAGTTTACCAACATCATTCCAGTTTTATAGCAATTTTCGTTCTATTGTAATTTATATTCGTTGTCAACAAGTTCTCAAGTATTCATATACGCATTATTGTATTGAACAATTCGTGTCATTCTTTCCTCTCGTGGTTCTGACCATTACCATGTAACCCATCCACTGTCGACAACGACATCGGTTAATACAATGGAAGTCACAACTAGAGCTTATTTTAAGTTCGGTTGAAATTACGCTTTCGGCAATGATTTTTTGTTCGTTTGTTATTTGTTCTCATTGAGGAATAATAAAATACATAAATAAATTGATATCTGCAGGTACCTTCAGCCAGCACATGGGCAGTAACCGTAGTCCTAAGGAAAAAATCCAGCATGTAAAACCCTGTTTAAAGCATTTATATATACAAGTAGTATATATAGAGTATACTATCCTCGCGAAAGAAGCGAAGCATCAAATGGCCGATACCGGATTGTATTGGTCTTATTATTTTGTTGGAAAATCTGTGGTCCGATCTAAAATTCCCCGACCCTATCAGTTGAAAAATATCTACCCGCCGTACCCGTTCAATTGTCCATAATAATAGTTTCCACTTCCACCTAATCGACAAACCTCTAAATCCACCGATATGTCATTCGTTTCAGAACTGTATTCCAAATAGGTATCCAAACTTTAAATTCTACATCAACTGATTCATGCGTATTGCTGGTTCTGGTATAAATTAGGTCAAAGGTCGGCTAAATCGTATTTGTACGTTTCACTACCGTATTGTGATAAACGACCAAATTTATTATACCTTAACTACTATTTTCTATTCCGGATCAAGTGAAATCAATCCTTGGTTCTCGGATTTGAGGGATTAACATAACTTCGAGGGATCGGCAAATCCATGTAAATTGTGGAACCAAAAAATGTCCAAAACCGAAATGTCAAACTCATTGAAATTATTTCACTTATCTAGATTTAAATAACCGAGTTAAATAAGTCCCGAATTATGAAAACCAAAAAAGACTCGAATTTGAAATCACTTAAACATAATTTTAATATGTGTAGGTTCAATTTTCCCAGCAATACACAGTTACACTGGGTATGAGTAATCTAACATTGTCTTTTTTTAACGAATAGTTGAAGAGAGTTGCAAATGCATGTTCTCAATTAGTATTTTTAGTAGAGCTTTGTTAATGATGTCTTGAGATTAACCGACCTATAATCACTGCTTGCTTATTTGCATAACAATCTTAAATTAATTTCGACGGATAAGTCTGCAAATTGCAAATACATCCGGCCGAGTGTTCTGGTGACTTAAGTGTGAAATCAATCGGGCTGTAAGTCTGGTTACCGAATTTCAAGTTCTTGTTATAACCCAAATTTTTGTCGAAGTAGTTGAGAAATTCAAACTAATATAAAAAATGTACCTCGTCAACCAAACATGAGGAAAATAGCAATTATATCTGTCATAATAGTTACAACCGCATTGTCTTGACTGGTCAGATTATAAATTGTTTGAGTTAGATTTTTGAAAATATATTTATTTTTAATTGCTAAGAAGGTTTCACATCCGTAAATGGGTCCTTAGGCTAACGTTAAGTGATGTCCGCATCCTCTATACTACTACAGATGCAGATGTTAGACATAAGGCAATAGTGATACAGCCAAATTAAAAGTAATTACTTTACGTTAATACACTTGCTATTATAATTCTAAATACGTTAATTTTACTATAAATTGTTACAATTTGTTTACACATAGTTATTGAGACGTTTTTTTACACAATATATAATTTTTTTTAAATTATAAGTCATTCTAATGAGATCTGTGAATTCGTGATACGCTCAATTCTCACACGACTGGACTTTCGGGCAGTTGGATTTATTGGCAGACGGATTACATGGACATGAAGGTCAGCGTTAGCTACTAACAAATCCCTAAAAACTACATGAGCCCTAAACGGAACTGAATATTTTACCAATCTAGGCAGTTCGAAGGTAAAAAGCAATCAATATTTTAAAATAAAATCTATTTTTTTAATATGCCTTAACATACTGACAATTTCGAATTCTCAAAACTCTCTAAGTGGAACACTTACTCACGTTATATGCAGACAAATGCTAGTTCGGTAATGGTAATGCCATATAAAGTCTAGACCTAATTATTCATTAGAAATAAATCTTCATTTTATTGGCATGTCTTGGTAGAAATGAATGCAATGAATCACGTCGACAGGGCTGGGATGGATTGGATGAAAAATATAAATCGTGTGCGGTAGGTTGAGAGATTTCTGTCTCAATTTTCCATACTGGTAAATTTTCCAGATGTGGCCAGTCCATCTACGATTTGTTACTTTGACTGATGTGGTCACACTTCTGGCAGTAATAAAGTTGTGTTAAATGTGAATCACTAAGATGTAATAGTACAGCAGTACTGTTCGACTGAATAGAGCAGCTAAGGCACACTCTAAGTACGCGTGTATTACTGGCTTCAGCTTTAGATTTTCACGCTTTTTCGATTTCAATAGACTCTGATCTTTTCCTTCTGCGCCACTCGGCACACGTGACTGGGTACGGCTTCTATTCCTCCTGGGAGCACAACTTTTTGTTCCAGGTTTTTGAATTTAAACAAACACTGAGTCCAGCTGGACACATGTTATTTTTTAATTTTGTTAAAATATTTTTTCTAAAGAAATTTTAATGCAAAAATGAAAATTATTCCGTTTACTTGCGACTCAGCATGGGGAACGCGTTCAAAAATTTGCGCCCAAAATTTCGTGTTTTCAAGGATAAAAGATCAGAGTCTATACAATTATGAACAACCAATACGAGAAGTTTGCAATGAAGATGCATTACATAACAAGAGAATCGAGAATCGACAATCCAGTAATCTCTACAATAATTAAACCGGTTTCTTGTAGAAACATTATTTTATACTTAAAATATGTACTATTTCATGGAGTAGATCACGGAACAGCGTCTATCGCCGAATGACTTGATAATTTCGGAGCCTCCGAATCAAATAGCCAGAGGACGTCCTCTAATATTTACTTATTTATATACAGTTTTTTATTGAAAAATTGATATTTACTTAGTGATCGATCCGAGTTCATGAATTAATTTTATAATGTCTCCGTCGATCAATAGCTGGGGTGACCTACCCCTTCTAGGGAATAGTTACGGAAATAATTTAGAACTTGCAGGAGTGACCAAATCAAGTTCTTGGAGTACTTCCATGATGACGTTTAGGCTGAATTGTTCCGAACTGAGCACAATGTGGAACTTAATGGTTACCACTACCACAAACGGCGAACTCAATCCCAGTGTTCGTCTTGTGCATGGAGCACTGATCTTAGATAGAGATGACATTCAGTAGCCCCTAGTAACGGGAAGAATTCCAGTCTGCTCCCTTCAATTCCATCCACTAATTTAAGAATTGGAAAGTCCGATGAAATAATTTAAATTAATGTTATTTTATTATTTTATCCCCTCTACGAATATTTAAATCAGAAAAATCGTCGAACACACGGAATTCGAATCAAAGTTCATTGACCTCTACAGCATAAAGACTTATGGAGTAAGTTCATTCGCGACTTGAAAATCATGCGTTGGAGACACCTGGCGGCTAAGAGTATCGAAT
This sequence comes from Protaphorura glebata, assembly GCA_034694305.1. Taxonomy (NCBI): domain Eukaryota; kingdom Metazoa; phylum Arthropoda; class Collembola; order Poduromorpha; family Onychiuridae; genus Protaphorura; species Protaphorura glebata. The sequence continues at coordinate 11,467 of JAQFYE010004651.1, forward strand.
ATCATAGAGAGGTCATTTCGTAGTCCCTAGTTACGCTTCCAATTGGGTTGCAAATTCAATTGAATTAATTCAAATTTTGTCCAACTCAACGGATTAATAATTTCCATTCGGCGTCGAACACCCGAAAGTTCCACAAGAAAGCAAGAGTAGCACGTGTATTTCTTTACTCATGCTTTTGGAAATGGAACGCCAGCGCATCCTAGCGAAACACCCCGGAACCAGCAGTTGACCTTGTTTGTTTTGGTGTCAACAAAACTGTCCACTCTATGAGAGGGGCAAGATTCTATACTCTTAGGTTGTTAGGGTGATGGAATTTCTTTGAATGCAGCTGTGTATTGTAAAATTCATCTGTGTATTGTAATGGTTTTGAAATGTACAATCACTTTCTAACACAATTTAAAAAAAAATCACCTCTTTGACGTTTTCCAGCCGTTTTCTCAAGATTTCCGGACTGAAAAGACGTGGAAACCTCAAAATCTCGAAAAATAAACTTCCCCACCACATTCCCATGTTTTTTTATGAAAATCTTAAGCCATGGGTCGACAAATTCTGAGCAAGTTGGTCTTACATCAAAATCTCGCTTTCTTTGAAAACGCACAAATTCCGTTGGGATGTTGTGAAATAAAATTTGAGGAAAATCCAACTAGAAATTTTTGAACCATGGCTTAACATTTTCATAAAAGACATATGGGAATGTGGTGGTAAAGTTAGTTTTTCGAGATTTTGACGTTTGCACAGCTTTCATGGCCGAGAAGCTTGACAAAACGGCTGGAAAACATCAGGAAGGTTAGTTTTTTTTCTTTTTCGCTTGACGCGAACGCGCTTTTAGATTGATCTGAAATGTCATGTCGGAGATCCCATTTGTGCCGGTCTTTCCAAGGAGCTATCCACCTGGTTGTAGCTATTGCAGATGACACCTTACAGCCATTCTGGAGGTAAAAGATCAAGATTCTTTTTTACTGTGAAATGTTTCCAGGACGACTTACTAATAACTACCAGTTGATATCAGCAACAATATGTGACGAATTGAAGACTACTTGCGGAATTCCTGGTTTTGCGTTTAGTTTGTTTTGACTCAAAAAATGTTTATGTCCATTGTCCAATAATGGAGAATCAGAAACCGTAAATACAAACACAGAAATGGGTCGAAGACTATCAATATTCTGGGGCTTGTTAATTATACTAGTGATTCTTCTGTTATGGGGTCGAGAAGCATATCTGTACATCCACTCTACCTCGAACGACAATTCAACAACCAATAGTAACTCTACCGCAGACAAAGAAATTGTTTCCAATTGGCTCAACCCGAAACTGTCCTTAGGCGTACAAGAAGGTACATTGTCAGATGTCTCTTCAGTATAAAATCAATTTTTTGGAGTAAAACTTTTTAAATCAAACTTTTTGCTAACATTACATGCCACACATTACGAGATCCAAAACAGCTTAGTAGTAAGGGGTTTCCAAGTGCTACCTGTTAGGACTGGATTCAATTTGTCGAGTCAGATTCAGATTCAGATTTTTTTTTTTTTTTATACTTCAATATTTATTCAGTCGCCGTCTTTCATACAAAGATTGCCCAAAGGACACGGAATA
>JAQFYE010004652.1:0-13056 GCA_034694305.1 Protaphorura glebata
AAACTGCATTCATTCGTTTTTGGATTTTACAGTCCTGTTTGGGTTTTTGTGGTTAGATGAGCTGGAACGATGTATTTGGAGTTGGACTCTTCGATCTCAGTTCTATTCAATCATTTGCAATTGTTTTTGTACATCTTTGTAAACTTTTCAACGAGGATGTTGTTAACACAAGGATTATCTGCAATGAATGCAACAAATCCGTCTAAACAGGTGAATGTGTGAATGCATTTCCGAACAGCCGCGATGGAAAAGGTTACCATGTCAGGATTCCCGGGGGTAAGGACCCCATTCCCTTGGTCGGATTTACGACGGCAATGGAATATTAGGTGCACTTTTGCTAGCATACTGAAATTTAAGATTCAGACATCTGTAAGTAATTAGTAATTGGTTTGAACGACTCATTTACAATTCAAGAAGGAAGAATTTCATTGAATCTTGTCTACGGATAAGAGGCGATGAATGCATAGCATGTTATTGTTATCTTGAATATTAAATTGTTGTGTTATTTGAGTTGAGTAATATTAAAATTAATGGGATGATGCCAGTTGTACTTAAGTGGGAAAGTAAAGTGCTCCTGGTTAATCTATTAGCGAAAAAAAGTTAGGTGAGGTGGGTTTAGTTATTTTATAGCTGGGTAGGTTGATTTGATGAGTTTTGGGTTTGGTCGGGTCGTCGGTTGAAATACTTGATGGAAGATGTTATGAAGAAGAAGCAGGAGCACAAAGGGATTTTGCGATGACAGAAAGTTTATAAACTTTGAACTCTCAACGTGCTCTGAAGATTTTATGAAGTCGTTCTTCCAGTTTGTATTCACTTTGTATTAAAAATTGTTTATGTGAGATCCGATGGATGAATGGATTGGGTAGGGTAGAATTACAGTGCCGCCAGACATTCAATGCCATTTAAGCAATTTTATGCGTGAACTTGTTTTGCAAACTCAACAAACAGGGTACAAACAGAGAAGAACAAAGGACGAACTCAATTTGGATTCCCAGCGTCGTCGAAACTTTATTTTGCCTTATGAAATGAATGACCAACACCCTAGCTTAATTGATTTTTTATTTCATCTTCTTTGAATTTCGTTTTAAAAAAAATGCAGCTGCAGGAATATCGAAAATGGAATTTCGTTAGTTCAAATATCAATTATACAGAAGGCGGTAAATTGTTTTCTGTTTACGCTGTGGTTAGGCTGCCATAATTGCTCTTTAACGAACGCCTAGAGAAAACTTATTCGGGTCGCTGGTTTGAGTACACGTTTTGTTGCCTGATCACTCAAGTTCATAACGTAATGTCGTGTAAATACTGCTAATGTTTCTGGAATGTCAGACATTCGCCGAGCTTACCACGTGAATCCTGTTACGAAGAAATAATAATTTAAGATCAGATAAACATATTGGGTGTTGGCGTTGCTGAATTGAAGATTTGCTAAGTTTTCGTAGATTGTAAACACATAGTTCATGTGCGTGTAGAATGTCAATTTTCTACCTTTGTTACACTGAAGTATAAGTTTACAAATATCAGGGAAAGTAAATTGACTGTGGTGATTGCCAAAATAGGTAACCAAATAAATTGGCAATGTGGCATGTAGAGTCAACGTTTGATCAATAGTTTAGCAATTAGCCAGTTTGAGCGAAGTTCCTCCGTGGACCGATGAAGAGAGGTCAAGAGACGATTAGACTTCAGACATGATAATATATTATCTGTATACACAAGTACAAAAAGTAGAAAGTAAGATTTAGATTTGCATATAAGATAAATGGCTAGACTCAACCGACTCATTTGTCCTTGCCTCCATGAATCCTTGCACTTCCATACTCAGATTGAATGGGAAGATAAAATTGGTGAAATGAATGATTTGGGCATTGATGGGACTTGACAGGAAAGGAAGTTTTAAAAATTGGTTACACGTATTTTTGCAAGTAGACATGTTTTGCTAGTAAGCAAAGAGTTTGACGTTGAATAATCTTGGTTTTTGATTTTAGAACGTGTACATGGTACATGCGTGGGAATTTATGTTTACAGCAATTGAATTACACAACACAGCTGGGCAAAGTTAAAACATGAGCTCGGGTTTTCAGTTAAACTAGACTGGTTTCTCTAATATGGTTTGTTGAGCATTGAGCTGGATTACTAAGGTCGCTATGGACATCTGGCCAATTTTTGGTTGGGTACCGGATGTCCGTATATGTATCGACCACAAAATTGGCCAGCACCGGGATCTAGGTATCCACCAAATCGATAATATTCCCACTGATAGATAATCCGATTATCAAATCTCTTGTGACGAATAGTATGAAGCGATTCCCGATTCCGAATATCTGATTGGATTATTGGATTAGTCTGTTGACTATTATTCGCTGTATCTTCTGTTTGCCTTTAGGGAATTCATTCTAGGCGTTGATGCAGTGGTATCCCAAATCAGCTCGTAATTATAATTGGTGGTATTCCACTTCTATACTGTACGCCCACCTGTTCTTTCCACAATTGAAAAATCGTGAGTGAATTTAATAAGTTAGCCACGCGAAATTATACATACAGGTATTCCGCCAGTCTGTATCGTCCGCCGCATCAAACCTGACATTTCCCTAGTTTTCTTGTGAATTGCAATTGCATGCAGATTTGCAGTGAAACTGAGCTAATTGGTTGGTGCAAGCATTGAGTTGTATCTTTGCATTTTAAAACTGTTTTGCTGTTGGCAGGAATGAATAAAAAACGTCCTATGTAATTATTGAAGATAATTGATATTTTGAATGATCAAGTCTTGAAGAGTTGAGGATTGCATTCTGCATTTTTGCAACTTGCAAATTTCTCAACATTAAGTTGAGGATTTTGTTAAAGCAACAGACGCACAATTATTATGTATGTGAGAGTTTTGTAGACTTAAATAGGTTAAGTAAATGTCTAGGACTTGCAGTATCATTAAGATGTCTCTTATAATCTCTTACCTTGGTTCGACGTTGAGTTGACTAGTTTTCATTCACAGAAGGCCCTACCACTCTGCCATTACTTTTTGGGCCCAAGCTGTGATTTTCAAACGAAATACTGATATATGTTAAGGCTGGGGTTGGAAGTTTTACGACAGGGAATGTCCGCTACAAACTTTAAACCCAACACTGGTAAGGTCCATAACTGTCTAATATTTTCTTGCTATCTTTTCTTATGATCTGTCTAAAATCATATCAGGCAGCAATAAATAATCAAAGTCCTCATTTGATGATTGATAATGTGGTTGACAGAGACTCGACGCGATGAAATGGTGGAACTTTCCTTTTATGGTCATTTTATTATTCCCACTGGAACCGGTTTGTGCGTGGCCAGACTAGTCTATTAAACTGTCATTTAAATAAGAGCACTTTTGGTTTTCTGTCTAGTGCACTGAAAGTGAAATCGTTGTACACGCACCACCTGAACTCAAAATAACTGCTAATTATAAATTTAAAGTTATTTAGGCCGGCTGGCTTGGCTGCATGGGTTACTCTTGGTTGCTTTCACTTTTCACTTATTATAAAGGTTTGACCGGTATAACTAATTTACCTCAACGAATGAAGAAGGAACCAGTTTTGAGAAATTTAAAGTTTTAATCAGGACAGGGCAGGGCTGGGCCCAGGAAGAGTTCGTTATAGGTGTGCTGAACGCGTGGATTTTATTTTGTAATAAGGTGTACATTTGGGACGTTATATTAGTCAATAATTGTATTGCGTACGCCATAACTTTAATTTTACACATGTTTTTTAAAATTTAAATTTTATTTGAAGTCTCATTTTGGCAGATTTGGAATGTTTCCCGCATTCAGAATCTTGCATTTTTAGCATATGACTTTGACTTCTTTTTATTCTAGGCTGTTTTTAATTATCAGGAGCGGTTCTTCGTAAAAACTTATATGTGAACACTTAAAAATAGTAGAATTTAAAAAATATAAATTTGATGATGTAAAATTGGCAGCAATCGGTCACGTCTGCCATGGCTAAATGTCAAAACTGCAAGTAATATGAATAAATTACACGTATATGTTATCGATATAACCAGATGTCAGGGATAACCCGAAATTTTATGGAAATTTCAAAAAGTCCGCCAAACGCAGCTTCACTTTTACTCCTAATGGGGGTAATATATTCGTGTTAGTTTTGGTCAGGTCAAAGTTCGTAGTTTGCACTATAGTTGAATTGGAACTAGTTTTAGCAGATTCGAGTTTTATCGGTAACATATAAGTGGCAATGGATTCACACGTGAGAATTTCTCGTTCAGAATGGATTGTTATTCTTGTTCGGTATTTGTCCCCGTATCACCGTCTTGTGTGTGTGATGTAAGTACAAGAACAAGAATTTAGTTAAGTTTATTTAAGGGTAAGGAAAAAAGGGTTATTGTTGATGATGATAATGAATTGTACCGTTTTGGTTTGGAAGACGTGGGTCCGGATACATGTAATCATCATAAGCTTATACTTACATCAGTTTTTGCTCCAAGAAAATTCCATTCTAGGACTACGGCAGTGTGCGGTGGTTAGCTTTATACTCGATAGCCTCCAGACTCAAATCTTATATGGGAGCAAATGCATGTGCTCTATTGTTCCCAAAAATACCTACATGCCGGAGTAGGGAATTTATGGTTATGTATTAAATGGAATGGAAGGGTTAACCCGAAATAAGTAGTCCCTGTATTGATGCAGTTCGTTATGTAATGAGAAACATCTTGAAAAGAGAAATCACAATTTTCTTCTAAGTATTTGAATACTTTTACAGCGTAGTAGAATCAGTACCTAATGTCGAGCAGCCTGAAAGGACTTACCAGAACTGCATTACTCTTTTGGCTCCAGTGGTGGATTTTCAAACGAAAGCTTTAAGTTGCGTAACCCTGCTTTGTTCAATTTAAAAAGTACTTTCGGCCTGACTACTAGAACGCAGTTCCATAATTTTATTCGACCTATACTGTGTAAACACAGGTTTAGCTAGGCTTTCCGGTAAGGTCTTTTATTTAATGCAGAAAATCAACTCCGGATCCTGCTCTGACAAATGAGTTCTCCAGAAATGTGGATTTTTTTTCGTTTTGTTTCATTTGTTAAAAGGAAGGAAGGAAGGCAGCTTAGAATCTTTAGAATCGTCGGTCTTTGATGTTCGACTTGCAACAAAATAGAATACAACTTGTATTGTAACAACGTAAAGTCCCTCAGGGCTAAGGCCGTTTCATCTTTTATTACTTATATATCAGTTCTATATCTGTGCACGGCATAGATATTGTACTTATTCCTAGAAACACTTGTATAGTTGTACTAGATTTTGCAAAGGGACTTCAAAACCGTTACTGTCAACTCAGGATAAAAGAAGAGGACAGAACTCGGTTACTGTGTTAGTTGCTGCCGATTTATAGCGGGATTTTTAAGTGCACTTTCCTCTTATAATAGTCAGGACTAATATTTGGAGATTTGGAGAACTACTTAGGCATGACTAGTTTGATTTCAAAAAAGTTAGTTGACGCATTAGTTGCCCTTAAGGAGACACTGAAGGTCGTGTTGGCCGTTTTACATTTGACAACGACATTTTACTTTTGTACTGTTAGAATTTTCACTATTCCTCCGTAATGAGGTTACGACTACATATAAAATTCTTGGAAGGTGGTTGACGCAAAGTAGTAAAATGTAAGAATTGAGAGGCTAGATTTTAGCAAAGCTTATTGAATCGGGGTTTTTGGAATCCGGTTGTTGGAATTGGCTTGCCAATTCGTTTGTTTGTGGGATGGAGTTTCAAAGGAGTTTAGTTCACTGACATTACTTAGTTTGGATTGGAAAGAAAGGACTATCGCTAAATAGGAAGGAAGTTCCTATATCTGAAAGCATCCTCTGCGCCATTAGTTTCATTTCTGATGAAAAACATTGAGTTTTTCTCTTCTATTTCCTTTGAATTATCGGAATTCCATATTTGTTCAAAATGAAATAGAATGGAAGGAAGGATAGCGTGGGTGCAGTATAAGCAGGGTGTTTCGCCACTTTTTCCTCTTGCCACCGAAGATAACCGTACTCGGTGATTGTTTCTTTGGGGAACCAGACATTTCCAGAAGTCTTTACGTTTAACTCACACCAATGGCACGAGCCATACGGGATGCTATATAGTATGTACTATAAACTATGAACATTGGGTTGAGTCATAACCAGTGGGATTCCATCTTTCGCAATATGGACTCACGTTGTATTTTTTGAACTTCAGAAAATTAAGTTCTACCTGGCAACACACTTTATTGAACTTTGGTCATTGGTTCTTCGGATTCCAAATTAGATTATCTGCAAAATATATTTTTCTGAATCTGATCTTGCGATGGAAGTGGGAAATAGGTTCCGGGCCACCCTTTACTGAGGATAAACCTATTGAATTAGGAGAAAGCCATGGGAGTGCTTAAAGGCACTTACGGATGGTCCGACCATGTACGAACATAAAAGAGTAATGGAAAAACGGTTGAATCGCACGGAAGGGAATCATTAGACGAGTCGTTGATTTCATTGATTGAATCAAACCGATTTACTTTTCCTTTACTTTACTTTGGCTGGTACGCCCTCATTCGAAGTTTATTTGGTGGTGGTCTCATTCCTTCAAAATACCTATACATGTGATAGAAATGGTCTGACGTACGAAGAGCTACCATCATCATTAACCCACCCTCTTGTTAACCTGAATCTAATCGGATTTCTATGAAAAAGGGATATAAATTCCGAAATGTCTTTAGAATTTTCAGTTATGTAGAAATAGAAATAGAAACCTTTGGATCCTGTCGTCTGTGTCTGTACGTTTGAAAATCCGACTATTGGAATCGAACTTTTGAGTGTATTTATACAATTCGATGGGGTTAATTTGCACAAATTGGTAATATCTGTCGGCATTTGAAACGGGACAAAACGTGGGAGGACGTTAATTGGTAAGCTCAAATGCTCTAATTAGATTAACGCCACGTGGAAAGGGCAGGATATGCTACTTTAGCCAGACTACACATTCCAAAGCACCCACACTCTAAATGTTCCGGAATTTAATTATGATCTCTACTCGAAGTTCAGTTATGAATATTTAGATGGATTCTTTATTTCAAACTTATGGTCCAGGTCCAGCTGTTTGATTTTGCACTTGTTGCTCAGTTGCTTTGTCCGGAAGGAGTTTGTGCACAAAATTAGTTTGACACATCAGCTTCGTTGTCCGTTTTTTGAATTTTCTGTAAAATAATTAGAAAATAGTAATAGCTCTACCGTTTGACATTCGTCTTTTGATAGTAGATTCCGAAAAAAAATTTGTAGCGCAGTATTTTCTTTCATTCGCGACATTTTCAACAATCCGGAATGGTACAGAAACGCAAGATTTTTCAGAGGAGGTAATTTTAAATATGTTCGTTCCTCAGAGTCTTATTTTAAATTCTGTATTTGTATGACTTGATGTTAGATTCTTCGAACTGAACATGAAAGGGTAAAAGTCACTATTGTGAACCGAAATTCTTTCCCTTTGACTTTTGTGACCTTTGAACTCTTTCCTTCTATCCTTTCTTTCTCTAACTTTTTACTTGACGAGATATTTATTGAGCTTGAACTTATTGGAGCTTGAAAGGAATGCCGGGCAAATAAATACCTGTTTCTGGAACGTCACTCGTTCTGTTGAATTTTGAGTGAGAAGAATGTAATATAAAGTCCGTTTGTTTCTTTTTTATTGAAATTTCCTAGAAAACGGAGTTCTAAAGCATACATGAATTTATAATAATTTGTGAAATGTCTTATAAAAGTAATACCGGATGCACTAGGGTAAATTTTATTTCGTCATATTCTCGCTCTAATTGGCTATACGTGAATGACTCCGAAATATTTGTAATGTTAGCATACATTAATTTACGAGTCAGCCTACTGGTTTCCGGTATGTTCGAAGTGGAAAAATAATCTTAAAGCCTTTGAGAAATTATGCATAAAAAATTCTACTCTTCAAAATTCTTATGACATATACATTATTGACCACTTTGAATTAGACTAGATTTGTAGAATTGGTGATATGGATTGAATCGCACGTCTTTTCCCTTCCCTACTATCAGAGCTAAATTCTTGTAAAATTTGGGAAATTGGCCAGTATTTTTTTTGGTTAGTCGGTTTTATTCTTCCAGTTATTGCAAGTGTGTATTGTGATTAATGGCGTTGTGTTGAAGATCAGACGGTCAATCAATTTTATCAACATAGAGACTTCTGTTGGATTTCATTCTGTGGTAGTTTTTACTTTTGACACTCTTCACTTTTTTTTTATCGACGGCGAAGACAGATAACTTGATGGATGTAATTTTCTCGTGTGATTTATTCTTGTTTAAACGAATTTATTGTTAGTGATTAGTGATTTCAGTTTTTTTTATTCGATCATAGGTGGATTTTTTACACCATGTTTTTTCAATTGCTTTACGTAAAGTTGTCGAATGTTGAATTTATATACCCTAAAACAAATGTCTTTGGTCTGAGAAAAAGTGATGATCTTGATATCAGACCTTTGCATTGAGCATTAATAAAGAGAACTCCTAGATTTACGCATTATTTTATCCGTGTAGTTAGTGGAAGTAAGGTGTGCGATAGTGCGATGTGTATAATTAGAATCTTGTATTCACTGTTCCGTAAGTCCTCAACAAGTTATATTTTTCTAACCTCTAATTAAAGTTGTTAATACTTTTATGTTCTAAAGATTGGAAATCTGAATAACGTCATTCTATTCAGATGAATGAATTTTGAATGTCTACGATTTCAACTTGGAATCTGTTTCTAAATAAGTTTAGCTAACTGAACCTATTCTGCTCAATATTGTAAGGATTTATATAAACATAGATGCTGATGCCAGGTTTTGTTATTCAAACCGTTTGTATATTGATGGAGTGTGAAAGGGAATGGGTACTATTCTCACGATCAGTCCAGAATGTAGGGTAGTTTACATATTTTATCGGTCGTATGTTCTTTAATTAGGTTAGTTAAGTGGATCCAATCTGCTCAAAAACTAAGAACTTGTCTAAAAATAGAGATGAGGTTGACCTCTAACCTTTCCGGAGGACTTGAATGTATTGGTTAGATAGAATTATAGGAATGTTTCATGCATGCTTCAGTTGATTTAGCTTTGCTAACGTGGCAGGCATGGCAGAGATTCAGTTAAGTTCAGTCGGTCGGGTATTCTCTTCTCCAATCTCAAACTCAACTCAACTCTTCCATGCATGGATGACTGGCCACGCTTCCACGCTTCAATCTCTCATCATCAGTCCCAAAAACTTCGAACGACTTGGACTAGGGCTCCAACACCCTCACAGATCACTTTTGATGATTTCACCGGACTAAGTGACTGACTGGCGTCATGTAATTTGAAACCTTGCTCCGTATGCCTAGGCACGGCATACGGGAGTAACAAGGGGCAATATTCGAATGATTGACCATAAACTTATCAAATTAGGTTTTCGGGTCTTTTGGTCACGAGTACGCAAGTTTTGTTAAGTTATTTTACTGGGCTAGTATATTTTTAAATTTTATCGTGGAATTTATTACTTTGTACAAAAATAGTTCCATTAATTAACATTCGTGGTAAGGTATTTTTCAGATATCGGACACTTTTCGTATTTCCCGTAGTTTTGAATTCCGACGAAATCTTCATACTACCGCAGACTGAAAATGGCGCACTAAGGAAGTTTGACTTTACATTTACATTTCGATACTGTCCCTTGTTAGCAGTCCGGACCAGTAGATTGGTTCACTTTTTCTGGTCCATGTTATTGTACTTCTTCGTGTTGGATGATTTTGATTTCTAGTCTCCAGATTTCTAATCCGGTTTGAGCTGATTTTTCCAACGATGTAGTCTATCCGCTTGATTCTCACAATCAAGCGGATAGACTACATCGTACGAACACAATTTGTGAGTATTGCGGTTCTTTCGTTACATGTGACACCCTGTACTTTCATTGGTTTCGACTTTGGATTTTAGAACCTTTACTTTTGGTTAAAGTTTACTTTGTTCATATTTCGATGAGCTAATATTAGCTTTTACTAGATGTGTCTTATCTTGTGTTCTTCGTCTGGAGTTGAGAGGATCTTCTAGGACTAGATTTCTGTGTTAAATTATGTATAATTTCCGACTTAATTATTAATTCCTCTTGTCTACATACGCTACGAAGTGAGCTGATGATGATTTTATTTCAAAGGAAACTCGATGAAGTTGATATTTAAGCCAATGTTTACGTGGGAAATAATGACTTGTTCTTTAGTAACGACGTAATAGGAGGGATTTGTCCTTGTAATTAACGCCCGAAATTTGAGTTACCCACTCCTCTGATTCAGTACTTCATTGATTACTTACATTACCTGTACTCTGCACATGCAATTTTCACTTCCCGTCTAAGACCTCTTTACCACCCCGTCAAAACTTCTTGGCCATAACCTTGTGTTTGCATTTTCAAACGAAATACAAGTTCGGACGTTCACCATTTTTTGATTGCTCTGTGGACTTTGGGGATTTCATTCAGGCTTCGTTAGGAAGGTTCAATTTGCGTTTTTTAAATCAAAGATTTTTCTAATGTCTAGTTCGTATATCTCATTCGACCTATCACGGGAAAACGTTGAGCAGGTATACAAAATTGATGTTAGACAGTCAGATGTACATATTTTATTTTTAAATTCTTTTTATGAGAAGTTAGCACATCTATTCATATATCATGCAATGCCGACTCGACATCAATATCAAGCAGAAAATGTCATTTGATTACGAGTCGGTTGTTGACTGACATACGAGTTGACGTATTTGAAGTAGGAAAAGAAAGTAAGAGAGCTTGTGACGCAGATCCATGACATATCCACGTTGAGTAGATTTGAGTCAAGAAGTGAAAGCGAATTGGGGATCCTATTTTCTACTTCGCCGTCCCACTACTCACTCTGGATTGATGCAAATATACGAAGCAGTAGAAAGGTATATGCAATGCAGACGGTCCTTTATGTTCCAGTCTAGGCGTTTGTTTTCTTAGGTCATGTGTTCGGGAATTTAATTTTTGCCTTCAGATAGTACCAGTTGCTGCATTTAACTCATCTTTCATGAGTAGACCTTAGTTTACAGTCTACGCTCGGGGCACGATATGTGCTGTTTACCGAACGCGTAGAGAATAATATTTTTCCGATTCATTTAAGAGTATAAGGAAGCTCTGTATTGCTAATGTTGTATGATAAACCTTAATACTAACAACCCTTCTTACTTGAAGTCTTTTACTCTAGTTAATAGTAAGGTTTTTTGTGTTGAGTGTGTTTGGAATGAAAGAACACTGAACATTTCAATATACCCATGTCAGCGTATTTTTAAACTTACAAAGTAATTAAATTATTCAGTGAGATATATCATTGGATTGACTATAACGCGTTGTACATAAACTTTGCATCGCGATTGGTTTTCCAACGAGGGAATGAGAAAAGTGAAAGTGAAACTTTGGCGGAGAAAGGTAAGAGAAAGTGAAGGAAATAGTTTGTGGAAGAGGTACTCCATTATATCCCACATACTTTGTGTCCTGTCCTCGGTGACATTTAGAAATATAGATGTGGATGTGGAAGAGTAGAGAGGGTAAATTGATAGCGGGTGTTTTGTTCGATTTCCGCAGCTCTGAATTTGTCCTCATACTCCTAACTATAACTAACGAGATACCCGACTTCTATGTATGTTGTTGGTAGTATATGTTATGAGTGACGCAAGTGAGTGATTTTAAGTACAAAGTGATTTGGATTCTATTTGCTGTTCTCATGCATTCAGTGCAGTGGTTGGTTGTCTCATTTTATGTACTATATTTGGTTCTGGGTGAGTTAGGTTGTTAGATACTCTTTTGGATTACATGTGTTATTGACATTTTGAGAAATTTTAAATAAATGAGAAACAGCTTTAATTTTTTTGTTATAAGAGCATTGGTAAACTCTGAAATGTGGTAATAAGCCTTTACTTTTTGGATGGTTGATAGAGAAATTCACACTTGTATGTGTTAATAATCTAAATGAATTTGACTTTCGTGTGCGAGGTGGAATATTTATGGACCACCGTGTACAAGGGACGTTGCGTTGAAATTGGTAACTACATGCACTGCTGTGCTTGAAACGTGAACTTGGGGTTTTCTTAAAACTGTTCTTTACTGGAATCTGAACCATCGGGAAAACCCCAGAAGCCTAAAAATCGAGAGTCGTTCATACAGTTGCACGAAGATTGTATTAACCGAGTAGACCAAGAATCAAGTGTTCGGACTTTGTTTAAAATTGAAACTGAAAGTTTTGAATAATTTGATAAATTACCCGTTGTGGACAGCAGCGCTATGATGAAAGCTTGTCCTGTCTGTAACATATGGGCTTGATTGAAGTGAAAGGTAGAGAAAGGAGATTATATGTTCGTGAGTTTTGAGTATACATATGTATGTATGTGGAAAAAGGGTTGGGTTACTATTTTGTGAGATTGGGACAACATGGTGGTTTTGGGTGACGTAAGGGAACTACTTCTCTGAAGGTAGTTTACTTTGTTTTTTCGGTCGAGGACTTTCATCTCCATCATCCCAACAGAACAGAAGAGAGGAAAAAGCTGAGCTGAGCTTTCCTTTGGCTTTTCTCTGTTCGAGTTTCGACTCTGAGTAAAGCTAACTCAAAATGTCAAATCGAAGTTTCTGTCTTTGATGGGAAATTCACTACGGGGTGGGGTTTAGATTCGATGAGGGGATGGGGAATAAAACCAAATCTAGTTTGTATTAAATGTGTCACCGGCAATAACTCGAATCAGACAACTTAGACCAATGATTAGACTTTAAATCCGATGACAATAGCGGTACTTTCAGCCCTTATCGCGCAGCGAAAGTTTGACCTATCAGGCAGACGCAGAGTGATGATTCTTTAATGAGGTATATTTATGATGGATTTTTGTCTAGTAGTAAGGGAACCTTCCCTAGGCCAGATTGAAAATTAACGTTTTTTTTTTGCGACGAATGCGCGATGTCTTACATTACAATTTATAAACCTTAGGGGTCTAAGCCGTGTCGACCCGGTAGGCGTTACCCGTACCACAGAACTTCCATGGTTTGACC
>JAQFYE010004653.1:0-13056 GCA_034694305.1 Protaphorura glebata
TATGATACATACGTTGGCATTTCCTATTTTCAGCACTTGTATTTTGTGGTAAATATTAAGACTTCGAAGTATTTACACCTTTACGAATTTCTTCAATCTGACGACTTAAATGTGTTCGGATTTATATTTTGTTGCTTTTTACATTTGTTTTTTTGTTCATACAAGTTATAGAAAATTGTTATCCGTTCTAGAGTTGCCTTGAATTTTTCCAAAAACTTAGTTTCAACTTTAGTTTTATTCAAGTGTCAGGCCAAGTTCACAATCTGCCAACATAAAATTTAAAAATTATGTCGGTCTCCCCTTGGGGACACCATATAAATAAATGCGATCAACATCTTTCTAAATTCAACACTTCATCGTTTTTGCAACTTGTTCGCAATTTTTCTGAAAGCAATGTTAGGTTAGGTTAGGTTAGGTTAGGTTAGGAACCTAACCTTAATTCATGTCATGCCATTTTGTCAACAATCGTATTCTCTCTTCTCACAGTTTTTGTATATATCGATGGTAAATCTGAAAGGACGGTACAAATACCATACCACAAAATGTACGCCGTCGGAATTCCTAGTGATTTTTATATATTGTTGACAGAGACATCCTGATTAACTATTGTGAGGAGCCTACCCCCCAAAAGTCTACACGTTTGATAGCTAAATGTACACTGGTCGTTGTGCTGCACGGTACGAAAAGTTCTACTTTTGCTTTTCCTCACATTAGCATAGTGCCCACCTGTGTATTCTTAGCGGCTACCTAGTTCGTTTCGTGTGTGGAACCTCGAAAAAAGTTGTCCAGGATGCCAGTTGTTACATATAAATGTTCCTAGGAATACGGACGGCATACATTTTTCTGTAAGGCTTGTGCTTCCTCCTTTGACGGAATTCCATCCTCGCATTTCCTCGTAGGTGTCGAATATTTTTTGTTCTTAAAGCGAATTAAATATTTCGACAAAACTGGTGAGATTATTCCTTTTAAATCTATTCTGAAAAGGAGGTGGCACAAACCTTGAGTTGGAACTCTATTTGTAGGTTGCGCCACCATGAACAACTATAGTGAGTGTCCTACTCCCAAAAGTCCAACCATTTGACCACTTGAACTATACAGTCGTATGGAAGGTGAAAGCTGCTTTCGCTTGCACTTGCTTTCACCTCATATTCATACCGATTATTTTTAGTGTCCAAACGGTTAGACATTCGGCTGTAGTACCTTCACAAAAATTGTTCAAGGTTATAGTATGCACAGCGTGTGAGAAATCTAGTTATACCTCTCGGCGTACTTTTCAGTATATAGCTCGTCCCTCGTTTGGTTAACAATTACAAGTTTATTCTTGCTTGTTATATTTCAGAGAAACCTAAAAATCCAGTCAACAGTTTCATTACATTATTTGTCATGACTTTGTACTATGACGTTTGTAGACCACCAGTGCGATACGCAAATGCCTCAAACCTGTTTAACGTCAAACTTATTAAAATTTCAGCATGAACAAGAACACGTATCCCTCTGAGTATTGGAAGAATGCTCCACCCCCTCCTCTACTACCAACTCACCCACAAGGGCCAAGGCTTACCGCACTACATCGTTTCCCCCAACAGCTTCTTAGCAGTTGTACTCCTCAGTCTGCTATTCCAGAATTCCCAATAACGATTGCTTCCTGTTTTAATCCTTCACAGCAATCCAGGTGTACTGTTTCCCACATTCGTGTTCCACAACAAAATATGATGACTGCTCCTCAGCCTCCTCTTCAACAAATGCCAGCGCAGATTGCGGAATCATCTTTTCCTGACCCATATATTTCGGCCCATAACTGGAACGAAAATCGAAGCGTTGTTTATCCCTCGGATTCGCGTCTTTCTGTCTTCCCGCCTGTACAACACTCGTCAATCTCTACCGTGCGCATTCCATGGAATTCACCTAGTGCGTCACAATCCGGTCGAGTAGTACCAATAGCGGACCAATTCGAACTTAAATCAGCTTTACCGGCAGAAACCAAGGCTACCAAAAGAACCCCTTGTCAGAAGCGAGCAATGAGGAAAGAAAAAAAAATGTTAAAATTTCAGGCACATTACGATAACGTTATTCTCCCTGAAAACCCGGTGCTGCATACACAAGAGTGCCAAAAGAAATCAAAGAAATTGAGTTCTACCGCCAAACGTAAAATGAAGACGGAAATTAAAATATCTGAGTTTCAAATTAAAATATCAGGGCTTGAAGTTGTTGTTGCCCAACTTGAAAAAGATAAGACGGAGAGGGACGTCTACATTTCCAAACTTCAAGAAGTGATGTCACACCACATCTGCGATAATTGCCATCACTCAACACAATTAAAAGTTCCAATTCAGTTCAAAGTCCCAGTTCCAAAGCAGCAGCCATTATTATTGGAACCTTTGCTCTCAAGGAGAAAAACCAACCACCACCGAAATGTGTGGCAAACACCGTTATTCGTTGGGAACACCGAAGTCGCCAAATCGATTAAACCAAAGCAGTGGCTCACAACATCTGCATTACTGACGGTTATGTGGATGATAATTCGACGTTACGATTTAACAGAGTCGGTGTTCCTGTGTGCTCCCGCAATGACACAGCATGTCGCAAATCGATGTTACGACTTGATGGCACTTCTTTGTGCTAAGTACCACATGGGGAAGTACAAAACAATTGTTCTTCCATTGAATTTGCAAGAAGTTGGTGCGGGCACTCACTGGCTATTAGGTAAGTTTCACCATAACATTATTGCACCAGGATGGACAGATTTTGTCGGTACTTTTTGTTTTGCTACCAGGTTTACAAGGGAACCTCACTAACTGTCCGCCGAATTTCGACTTGAAAAATTTTGTGCTAGCTCGTTCAATTATTCCAACATAGTGTGTGAAATATCTCGGGCTGGTTTCGCCGCAAAATGCTTCGCGTGACCTCCAGAGGTCAAGATGTAATATACACAGATGGGAATTTGAGAAACCAGGTACCTAGAAACCAACCAAAGGCCTTAATTTTGCCATACTTACAAATGCGGCCTTTGGTTGGTTTCTAGGTTCAAGGTTTTTCAAATTCCCATCTGTTTACATCACATCATGACCTCTGGAGGTAACGGAAAGCATTTTGCGGCGAAACCAACCGGAGATATTTCACACACTGTGCTGGCATAATTGAACGAGCTAGCTCAAAATTTTTCAAGACGGAATTTGACGAACAGTTCCCTTGTTAGCCATTTCAATTTTCTCTTCTGCACTCTATGCCTTCATTTTAAATACTAAGACTGAGCATGGCCGGGCTACAGATTATGCTTTCAATTGTTGCAGGAAAAGCAAACGATGAAACTTTTCCAACATTTGACCCTGACCCTCATACCCTGATGACATATGACAGATTCCGTACATTCAATTCCAAATAAATGAATATACGCTATGCGAAAGATTTCCAAAAAAAACGTTACCTGCATTTTGTGCTTCGAATAATTTTAATTCAGAGTTAGAACTGACACTCCTCATTCAATGTTCTGTCGGTTTACAGGCGGGATCGCGCCATCCATGAAGGCTGTCTACATAGCAGATTCAATGGATACGTCCATAGCAGACCTGATGCCTTCTTTCCGGACACTTCTCATGATTGCTGGCGCTATGTCATCTACGTCTGGGGTACCCATCTGTGGTGACGAATGGAGTATGCACTTAGCCACGGATGCAGCAAAGCAGGACAACTTTTACGACTGCGGGTTACACGTTTGCCAAAATATGGAAAAGTTTGTGAGTAATCGACACCCAACCTTTGACCCCAACGCCACCCGAGATAGAATATGGCTGTCAGAACTGGTTCAAAGTTTTGATGAGGATGCTCTCAGCGACTACAACGACTTGCTTCATTTGGAAATTGACCTAGATGATAGGGAAATCCTCCATCACTTCAACATTTTGGAACATCTGGATTCTTTTTGCATGACGTTTACCTAGCCGCAATTCAGTTCCATCTATGACCACTCTGAACATATCGCAACTTATCTACTTCATTTTGCTACTAACGACGTAAGGACCCATTCGCTAGATGTCCTGGTTTGTTTAAATAAATCAATAACGAAAGAATGTGTCCTTACTAAGAATTTAGGAAGGCTATGTTTCAAGAAATTGTAAAACATCTATAATTTAAAAATTTTTACAGTACTACTTACTCACTAGAAAAATCCTCTTTATCAGCGTAGGAATAGTGACATTTGTACTTGCAATTGTTCTGCAGGATTGGCATTGAAAATACGAAGCCTAATTTCTCATATCCCGTGTCTAATAAATCCAATTAAGTGAGTATGCTTTCTACTTATGTTCATACAGTTCCTGGAAACTAGAGATGATTCGATATTGAGTTTCGATCAAAAGCGGAAATTTCGGTTTCGGCGTCGATTTTGGCCGATAATTTCGGTTAATCGAAATTATGGCCGAATTTTTATCAATTTCGGCTTACAATCAATTACCACAATCGGCTTACAACCTAGTGGAGATCAATTCCACTGTTCTCCTGTGCCGCTTCGGCTATGTAACTAATAAAAAATTATCTGCCTCCTACTCTGAGTCACGCTTTACATATTTGCATTCAAAATATCGTGCCTTCATTTTGTTGAGTCACAGGCAGATGATATTCAGAAGTAATCGTCACCAGTTGTTAATGAATGAATGTTTTCGTCAACCAAATCTCGTCCTCCCCATCATATAATGTAAACTGTTATTTCCTGTCGGTTCGTTTTACAAAGGAATGTAAACGATCTTTCGCTCGAAAAGGAAGTCAACAAACATGTTTGCTCCAACTTATCCGGTTCAGAAATTATACCGACATGCAAGCTGGCATAAATAATTACGACTACAAAAGTCACCGTCCCGCTAGCTTGAAACAAAGTTCTGAGTAAACACTGTCTAGACGTTACTTTCTGGAATTATTTTTGCATCATTTTTTTAATCACGATTGTCCAGTAATTGCATTAACTCTACTCTTATGAACGATTGTTCTGTATCACTGTTAATACTTTCTTCGCAGACAACGTTGTCTAATTGTCTTGGGAGAATTTATTTAAGTCGACAACAGGGTCACGTTTTTGAGTCAGGGGTTCTACAGGGCCAAGTTATACACAAGGGTTAGCATATAATATCTTCGACTTTAGCCTGACTCGTCAGTCATTCATGGACAGTTTTATTGAACGGTTTAGACAACTTTCATCCTGGTGCAGATCATTAGGGCAATCGGTTTTCGAGCAGGTGACTACAATGTTAATCAAGCTTAATTCATTCTCGCCTTCTCGTATTATCGCGAAAGGTGTCTTTCGTCTGCGATCCATGAAATTCTGAATCCAGTGCACCAGGTGCAAAAAGTTCTTCGTACATTTGACGTAATCTGCACAGACACAATCCCGTACTAAGTTGAGGACGTCGGCCAGCGGTGAACAATCTTAACTGATGTTTACCCTAGGTGACGGACTCCTTGTCGCTTTCACCTAACTTTATGTATTCCAGGTGAACCCATATTATTACAAGAAGTCATGTCAATGAGAAAATACTTATTTAATAAAGGACGTCGGCCAGCGGTGAACCGTCTTAAGCGACGTTTACCCTCGGTGACGATTCCTTCTTATTCTCACCTGACTACATAAATTGAAGCGAAAATCTAGAAATGGGGCGGTAACCCGCTTGGTACAAAACATCGATGATGGAAACACGTCGGCCAGCGGTGAACCGTCTTAACTGATGTTTACCCTCGGTGACGGATTCCTTCTCATTCTAACCTGACTACATACATTTCAAACGAAAATCTAAAAACTTTTACACTTTGTAGTGATAATGTTATGAATTACATGACTAATAGTCTTCAGTCCAAATCTAAATGCGTATCCTTGTCTCTTGTGTATAGATATAGGTTTGAAGTACAACGTTCTCCGTTTGGCTGAAGGGCATCTGGTCCTTACTTTTGACGTGGACGAAAGGTGGACTCAGGTTAGTACTACACGACTTCTCTATACGACTTCCTAACTTCTGCTTGACTGTGCGCGGTAAGTGATACGGATGGGTTAATGTGAGTACTAACTTAGATGTTGACGTCTTTGCAATTATTATTAGTAATTCCCACGATTCTTTGCAGACCACGAGTAGTGCATCCGGTTCTTCATCAGCTGAGAACGAAATGTAGGTGACAAAATGCAAACAAGTTATTTCGTATTTCAGGAAAGAAATATGGCTACTGCCGCTGCTGCCGGGTTACTGGGATACGTAATTCCCGGATTAAATCGAAAATTTCAACGCATGTTTTCGAGTCGTCGGGCAGAAATATCTGACAGCAGTTTCAAATTTGCGACGACGTATGTTCCAGTTTTTTACGGTTTTCTGTTCGTACTCACGGTTGGTAACCAAGTTTTCCGGGAAGCCGCACTGGATTGTCGTGGTGGTGATCGTGAAATGACAGTAAACGAAGGCGGCAACAGGAAGTACGACTGGGAAATGAACGATTTTTGCGGAAACTATGAAACTTACACCATACCGGCAGCTTTTGACCCAACGATGAGAGGTGGAACGCTGTACCCAGGTGTGACTTATCAGCGACCCGGATTTACCTTGAGCAGGACGAACACTCAGGGTTATTCCAAATTCGGGTGGATTCCTTTATTGTTTGGCATGATTTTCGCGTATTTACCGTACACGTGCTGGAAGGTTTTGTTAATTCCATAATATCTTGCAATCGCATTTGTACGGAATTGTTAGATACAACTGCTTTCTTTTTATTAAAGAATAACGGCGAGGGGACAATTACTGCACTATTGACTTCACCTGTGCAAGATGTAGATGCCGATGCGCGAATGGAGTTACTAGTGAAGAAGTTTCTAAGGATTGCTGGGTGCAATGGAGATTTCGGCTGGCAGTACCTCCGGTGTCAACTGATGACCTTAGCATCGTCAGTTGTGCAAATGGGATTTTGTATGGCTTTCTTTTCTCCGCAGTTCATGCACTACGGGATCGAAATTATAGCTTACTTTTTCGGTTCCCCCCTTCCGTCAACACCTGATCCTCGACAGGTCGTATTTCCATATTTCTCACTATGCGAATTCCGCCAGCACGGACATGGAGGAGACGTAGAAAGTACTTTCTTTGTTTGTCAAATGACGTTGAATCCTCTGCACCAAATCGTCTATTTCGCCGTTTGGGTTATGATAACTGCGTCGTTCTGTTTAAACTTGCTGTCCATCCTGTGGTCAGGGCTGATGACCGTTAACCCCATTCGGCGTTGTCGTTATCGACTTTTCTCCCGCAAGGCGGCTCGTGTTATTCGGCAAAGAATTCTTGCAGCCAACGAGATGAACGAAGGTAATGGACTGCTGGCACCGGATGATGTTGAGGACGTTCGAGTTGATGTGAACATATCTTTTGGCGATTGGCTGGTTCTTACTTTGCTACGAAGGAATTTAGGAGAACCTGATTTTCATTACTTCATGCAAGAATTGCTGATTACCCGGAATGAGTACTTGCAAATAGCGGTGTAGAGGACAGCCCATATACAACTCATTCTTATCAGTTAAATATTGCATGGTTCTATATACATAGTACAGTTAGGTTATAAGACACTCATTTTCGTTCTTGCTTTTTGAAATTGTTTACAAGTAAGTTTCATGCGTAAGAAGTAATCATAGTATAAATATAAGTAAGACGATGAGAAGTTTGTCCTGTACTTGTCTGCCTTTTTTTTCGATGTTGTTACAACTATATGTGCATTAATCCTTAGTATCGAGCCGTGGTATATTTGTTTATTCATTAATTGGTGTTTTCATTTCGAAATTGAGATTGAATAATATATTAATTATTACCTTCAAATTACTCGACTGGAATGACCATTCTCTATGTATTTAACATGAACGTTTGGCGTGCTTGCGGTAAGGTTGTGCTCAAATATGGTATTAGGAACGTCTTTTTTATTAGCATGAAACTGTGTTGCAATCCATACACTCACTGCGTCGAGAAGAAATATAATTATTGACGTTCGAAACGTTTTCTCAAATGCATTTAGACGTAGGCTAATTTAATGTAGTATTCATTCCGGACCGGCAGTCAAGTACTCCAGCTACTCACAAGCGCCGTTTGAAAGTTGTCTTTATACCCCATGGGGAATAGCTAATGAAAGCAGTCAAGCAATACCTTCATAAGCATGCGTTAACGAAACAGTAGCGGGAGGTGTACGAGAAATTTTAATCAGTGTAATTTTATTGCAGTATGGGTACGTCTTGGTTTATGTGCAAGACCAACATTAAAGGGTTGTACGAAGACATCGACGGCGGGCGTAGGGAAAGTGATACTTCGCAAATACTTCCACATAGTGAAATAACCGGAAAGTGTAATGGAGAAAAGGGCGAAGTCCACACTCCGGATTGTAACGGACGAGAGGAGGTAGTTGCGAGACCATTCTGCGTGGAAGCAGTCGGAATTGACATGCTTCAAAAAGGATGTGGAAATTCTGTGCCAACGAGGGATATAGAATCCAATCTTATCATCCCAGAAAATAAGTGTCCTGATGTGAGAAATGAAGGAGTTGCAGCCGAAGTCAATGTTGACGTAGAGCCGAAGGTGAAGTTGTTCCCTACACGTAGGAAGGACGTATTTCGAGAAACGTTGGTGTCGAAATGTGGCACTAAAAAACCAGCTCCGTCAGACTTTCATGAGAAATTGCATGACGTCAACAGCTGTTGCAATGTGGGTCGCCATACTGAGGAAAGTTTAGACACACATGCACCGCAAAGAAAGGATGATCAAAGGGTACCTACGCAGAGTAGGAGAGCAAGTGGAAAGTGCACTCAACGCGATACGACTATAAAAAAATTGTCAAGAATAGGTCAAGCTGTTATGCAAGGACTGGAAAAAAGCCGCGAAGGTGAAAGCGAAGGGGCAACTTACGGAGGTTGTCTAAGTGAAAAGAAGCAAGCCTGGACGCCAACGTGGAAGTTGCATTTCAACTCGACATCGACGGATGGCGATGTTCGAGTCTTGGATCGCTATAAACGTTTATGTCAGAATAGTTCGGTTGACAATAACGTTCCGTGGAGAAACGAAAGGCTTGAGACTTTTGTTCGAAGAGGAGAAGAGATGAGAAAGGAGGAGAAGAAATGCGTGATTGCTGCTGAAGATGACGTCACACGTTTGGAGATAAGTGAAGTGTTAGCGCCCGAATTAATGAATATTCCGAAATGCCCGACACAAATCTATGGGGGTGCTGACCCAACCATGAAAGAAAAGAGCCCCAAAGTATCTGCGACAGCCGCGAAGAGAAAATACGTTCTGCGATGGTTAAGAAATATTTTCAGGGTAAAGAATAACGTCGTCACTGGTAAGAATACAGACCTTAGTGATAGTGCAAAGTCACTGGAAACACATAATAGAAAAGGCGAGTGCGAATTTCCGGAAAGAGTTAAAACAGGCGACGGGGTGGAAGTACGAAATATTGTTCTAACGCCAAGGCAGGTATCGGTTGAGGAAAGAAATTACGAAGAAGTTGAAGATTACATTGCTAACTCGAACGAAAGAGAGCGCGATGAATCAGCGGAGACTACGAACGGAAGTAATGACGCAAGCAGTGAAGAGGAATCCCTCCTTGACCTTGAAGAGTTGGAAAATGCAGCGTCAGGTATAGGAGAAGCCGACGACATTGATGTCGAGTCATCGGATAATGACCTTCCAAATATAAGTGAGGATGAAAGCGAATCGATCGTCGTTTCAAAGACTGATGACGGATGTTACGTAACGTGCAGCGAAGGCGTAGCAGAGTCTTTTAGGCTGGATGATGAGCAGTGTTCAAGTTCACCGACAGAAGACGAATCAAATGCGCACGGTATAGACACAGCCGGATCGGAAGGAGTTAGTTTGACGGATTCAGCTGCTGGAGTAAACGAACAGTTGGAAAGGGAAGAGACCCGTGAAGCGGAACAGCCGTTGTCCGGGGCATTCGCGGAAGTGAAAAAAAAGCGTAAGCGAAGACGTGTTAACTCAGATTGCGGTTTGGAGAACATGGGAAATTCTTGTTATATGAATAGCGTAGTTCAACTTCTGAGAAGAGCGTTCGGTGATATTGAAGTTCAAGGAATTAGTGACGACCGTTGTTGCAAAAAAAAAAAATGTGTGGTGAAGGCATTTACAAGCACGCTGGCCGACATGAAATCAAATGGAGGTGGGCATACTCAGCCAGAGAAGTTATGGAAAATCAGATCAAGTAAGGATCAAGAGTTTATTATGGCGGTAATGGAGGCCACCTCTTGTAGTCATGTACACTGTAACAAATGCATTGGTTAACTTGAACTTTGACAGGTATTTCGGAGAATTTCGACAACACGAATCCGCAGGATGCGAATGAGTACTTGCTGACACTACTTGACAAACTGGAAACACGTTACAAGAAACATGGAGCCACGAGTTTAACTCAAACACCGTTAGTGAGGTTCACAGGGAATAAGTCATCCATGTGTAAGCTGTAAACTGTTATGATAGATATGTTTTATGAAACAATTATGAAGTATTATGTACATTAAAAGATGGAGTCAAGTCCAGTAGCAATCTGAAGTGCAGGGAATGAAATATAGTATAAAATAAATAGAACTTCGAAAATGTGTACTGAATATTGTTGACACATTTCTGTAGTGAGAAGTACCGAATGCGACCACAATACTGCCACCCCAGAAGACAATGTGATTGTTCAACTTGACATTGCGCTGACCGGATCGGAAGATTTGCAGACGCTAATTGAGGAATGGTTTACGGCAGAGAGGTAAACCAGTTGATTTTTTATTCAAAATGAGCAAAAACGTACTGACAAAGTCTACAGTTATGCCGCTGGTGATTACACATTTGCAGTGTCGAATGCCATTGCGAGAAGTGTAAACGTCCACATGAGTTCAAAAAATCTCTGCAAATTACAAAAGCGCCACATTTCATGTTCGTAAGACTGAAGAGATTTGAATGGCTGCGGGATGGTTCGAGACCAAACTCAGACCGAAAGAAAACGAACCATGTATACTGTAATCGGGACATCACAATCCCAATCGCAGGAGATGAAGGGAGTCAAGTAAGCGACATATTAGTTAAAAGTCTCTAACGAATAACCTAAATTCACCCATGAGTGTTGAAGCTATTGCATAGTTCTAAGTGAGTGAGTGAAAGTAATTTTTTATTGATTTGCCAGAAGTACACGTTGGCGGCAATTATATCTCATGAAGGGAAGACAATGAGAGACGGTCATTATACAACCATTAGTTGGAGTAGTAGACATGTAGTAAAGCAATTTAATGACAGTGATGTTAGTTATGTCAAAGACAATGACTTACTTGACAAAGATGCCTATATAATAATGTTGGAAAGGGTAAGGAACGTATCATTATGTTATCGATATATCTGAAATATTTGTTGGTGCCGATTATTACGATAAATATGGACAGGTACCGGAATGTCTAGACAGTAGTGAAGAAATAGAAAGCTGGAATATGGATAAAAATATTGAAGACTGGTCGGACGGGACAAAACAGGGCAGGCCTATTCTGGGACGGGATGATTTATCGAAGGATCGTCGTTTGTTGGATGAATTGAACGAGGATACGGTGGCTGACAAATTTCAAGGTATTTGAAATCACTGGAATAGAAAGATGAACTTGAAAATAAGTGAATACGTGAAATTATATTTCGGTTCACAGGTTGTGGATTCTCTAAGAAGTCTGCGGTTTTAAAAGTACAGTCAACACCTTTGAAACCAGACGGCGCTCTTAAAATTCTGCGCAAGGCTAACAAAGGCAGCAGGAAGTTTGAGGTTTTAACTAAGCCACCTTACAATGTCGAAGGGGGTGACATTTACTTGTACATGTTGCAAAGAGAAGACGACACGGACTATTTGTGTGATCAAAAAGGACTAGCGAATAATGGTAAATTCGTCTCACCCAATGGAACGACAAGAATGCTTTATGTGATGCGAGACAGCAATAAGAAAACAATCAAAGGCTTCTACAAGAATGTATTCTACATGACCGATTTAAAAGGGGTAGTCGGCACTTATGTACTAATACAATACATTGGTGATCAGTCCTTGGCACTTATCAAACCGCATGGAAATTGCAAAACCGGCAAGAATTATGTCAGAAATACAAAGTCTATCAAGGATACTATTCGTAGGGCCGTAGACAGTAGAACTAAACCGAAAGAAATTTACAGTACTTTAACTAAGGAAAAGATGAAGGAACTGGGTGACGAATTCGATGAATTGGAAGCTGTCATGGCGCCACGAAATACAAAGCAGATCAGAAATATTAGATGTGAACAGAATCTGGGCCGGCGATTAATGAGAGATGAAAGGGAAAGTATTATTGAAATGCACAGGCAGGACTACGGAGAATTCATTAAGTACACTTCATTTGCCCCATCAGACGTCATCATCTTCGCGGAGTCTGCCGTATTGAAGTACGCAAGGTCCATACTTCAGGATTGTGCAAGGAGGAAGAACACGGAACAGTTAATTACATACGACACGACATTCTGCCTTGGAGATGCATATGTGTCCGTACTAATCATAAGGAATACATATTTCAAGAATAACCCGATCCTCCCGGTTGCATTTATGATTCACGACAGGAAATTAGAAGATGGTCATCAAATGTTTTGGAATGAAATTGCAGTGAAACATTTGAATTTGGAAACTATTGGTAAAAATTTTCCCTTCTGTTGTGATAGGGAGACTGCATTCGGTAATGTCATCAGGAAAACAATACCAGGAGTTACTTTGATTAATTGTCATAACCATTTGTACGATGACGTCAAGCGGTGGATATCTTCCGCCAAAGGAAAAAAGGATGACCAGGTTGCTTTACTGCAGCAGGTAAAGAATTTGTTGGATTGTAAAACCGAAAATGAATTCAATGAGACGTATGACAGATATGAAGATATGTGGACACAAGCTTTCGTTGATTATGCCAAGCAATATCTGAAGAAAGACTTGCGTGACTCCGCGTTTCTGAGTTATTCTAAATTCTCTGCTTTTAAAAACGTTATTCCAACCACCAACTTAAGTGAGAGTATGAACGCA
>JAQFYE010004654.1:0-13055 GCA_034694305.1 Protaphorura glebata
ATACCCCAGACACTAGTCATATAGTATAAATGAGGAAATACTAGTCCTTTGATAAGAATAATCATATTCTGATACGAAATCGTTGGTCTTAATATAAATAACGGAGACATTTGCGCATAACAATTTCTCGTTACAGTATCAAGATGTTTCTTAAAAGTTAGCGTATTATCAATAGTACAACCTAGGATTTTTATACTATCCTGCGATTCAATTTCAATATTATTAATTTTAATTGTAATTTTACCAATGCTTTTGACATTGTAAGGAGAGCCCAAAATAATACAATCAGACTTATCATCGTTTAACTCAAGGACATTGCAGTTCAGCCAGTCAGCACAAGCAGTGATATCAGATTCAATTTTAGATATACAAGATTTAATAGCGGTATCATTAGGATAACAAGACAACATAAGTGTGGTGTCATCTGCATGATTTCAGTTTCTGTATATATGAAGTAAATGCTCGTTGATTTTGTGATCATTGAATTACCAATGTGAAGAGTTCGTTACGCGTAACACCTTAACAAAATTCTATTTAGCAGTGGCAGTGGACTGGACGCTGAAAAAATGAATTCCAGTTCGAATATTGACGTTGAAGAAATCGTTGGAATTGGAGATCAACTGGAAGAAGAAAGAGAAGGAGAAGGAATGGAAGTTGTGATAATGACTTCCGAAGATTTTTCAAGACTGGTACAAATTCAAAGTGTTGAAGAACATTGGGAAATATCTCAAGACATGGAGTCACAACAAATAATTCATTCTGTCGTTGAGACTTTGGGAGGAAATGATGACGAAGAAATGGGCCAAGGAAGTGAACAATGCTCCCAAATCATTCAAATTGCATTCGATTCTATCGTGCAAACTGGAGATGGTGGAGCTGGTAAGATGTAGAATTTAGGCAATTGTAGCGTCCGTCCATGCTTTAGGTTTAGGTCACAAATGGACAAGAGGTCAATAGGTCAAAGAATTACGGAATTAGAAGACTTATTGATTTGATAAACTTATGGAAAATACGAAGAAAAAAAATCGGTGCTGTCTGTAATACGACGCTAACCAGTTTTACTGTTTTGCGATTCTCTATATGTACCAATTTTAGGAGGAATTAAACAGTCAGTGCTTTCCAAAATATTTAGCCATAATGCGTAGTACAAACCAAGTGCTTCAAAATTGTCCAGTTTAAAATGACTATCTTTTTCTGCGACCAATGTCAATTAAAGTGTTCACGTTTAGTAAAAAAAGAAAGTGAAAGCAACTAAAGCAAGTGCTCCGAGCTTAAAACTAAAACCTTTTATATTATGTGTTACAGATGCAGGTGAAATGGCGACAAGTGATACACAACTGACGGAACATACAATTGGTAAGACTAATAGATTTCTTCAAAGTATAGTGACGAATTGACACTACAATTTTCAATCTGAATCTCTGAAATCATCAATTTCAGTGACTGAAGGAGAAACAGGGGGTGAAACGCAAATTAAAGAAGTAGACGACCAGGTGCCAGGGACAGATGAAATAGAGATGGTGGAAATCTTGGATGATGATGAGAGGACTGGAGAATCTGACAGAGCACAGATAGAGATCGCCCACTTATCACAGTAAGAGCCCGTACCTTAACCTTTTGGATCTGGGATCGGGAATCTCAGTATATTTTTTAGTGGTATCTTTATTTTAGGACAGAGAAACCTGTAAACGTTGTTAAATATCGATATCAAGCAGACTTGTGCTGCATAATATGTGGAGAATCGTTTAGTGACAAGGAAACCCTAAAGGTTTGTAAAACTGTCTTAATTTTATTTAAAAATTTAAGTTTAATTGATTTGTATATTTTGAATACTGGATGCTTTCAGGTTCATAGAATGAGTCACGCAGAGGAGGAGCTTCTGGCTTGTGCTGTGTGTGACCTAAAGTTCTGTGAAAGACGACGACTTTCTCTCCACATGCTACAACACACGAATAAGGACGAACCACATGAATGCGAGTGTGGGAAGAGATTTCGTCACGAGAGCGCCTGGAGGAGGCATAATGATAAATTCCACATAACAGATTTTTCTGGACCCACAGCATGTTCTGTTTGTCGAAAAGTATTCAAAAGTGAAGCCGCTTTACGAAGGCATGATCAAATCTTAGTAAGATCACTGGATTACTAACATATGGCTGTTTCTGAACACCATGAATTTAAATTACAGATTTATTTGAATAACTTTGTACAATGATTATTTGTATCTAGCATCAAGGGGCTGGCGCTCTGGTCAAAGATGTTGTTAAGGAATCTCCCCTATCGAATGTGCAGTATAGTTGTACGAAATGTTCATTGTCTTTCAGTAACGAACTAACCCTAGCCCGTCACTGCGAAGCGGTAAGTTCCGTAGGTAGGCGTTTTCAGTTTTCCCAGTATTCATTCAAGGCATATTTAATTTTTGTTCCACAGAAGCATTCTGGTTACCTCTGCTACTACTGTGACCAAGTATTTATGAACAAAATGTTACTAAGACAGCATTCAAAAGATGTTCATAATCCAGAGAGACCATACGCGTGTTACAAATGTTGGAAACGATTTACAAATGGACCAGAGGCAAAAGCTCATTTGACTGAAGCTCATAATGTAAACATGGTTCGGCCAGTAGGATTAGGAAGACAGAAAGGTGACATGTATAGCACAAACTTTTATGATAAAACAAAGTTAATTCAGACTGCTATCCTCCAGCCGAAATCAAAATCAGACACCCCAAGGCAGAATTCCGCAAAAGACAACTTGAACATGATTCCTGTTGATCCAACGAATCCAAACGATTTGGCTGCCCGCCTCAAAGGACGGTTGTCAGACTATCCTCGACTAGTTGCAAAGAGAAAAACAAAATATACTCCCCCTGTGACGGAACCACAATCACCGATTCGTGACTCATATCTGACTCCTTGTTTCACGCCTCCTATTGAGTATAAACCACCAGGTATCCATATTCGTAAAACAAAGTGGGGGGCTTCATTGCCGGGAGAAAGTGAAAAGGAAAGGGAGGACAGTGAACTACAGTCAAATTCTTCTCCAACTGTTCAGAAGCCGACTTTGAAAATTAACGTCACCTCTGTAAAAACAAACAGAAGGCCCGTAAAGTCCAGGACACGAGAAAGTATGAGAGACAACTCAGGGATGAAACTGAAACAAACGAGGGGAATTAACTCACATATTAAAAATTCTGTAAAGAACGCAAAAGCCGGAAGACGGAGAGTGCGTCCAATGTCCGCTTCTGTGAAGGAAAGCAGGGGATGTGTAGATTTGCATCTTAAGAAGCCCGTAGTTGTACTGACGAGATTACCGGCTACTGTCGTACAAAAATATCACCTTGAAAATACTGAACCATCTTCAAAGCGATTGAGTGGGAACGAACTTGGATGTGGTAAAGTCATTTCTACATCCCCTAGCTCTAAACTCCGGCTCCCATCTCTGAACATCAGCGACCGACCTAGGAGGAATGTGAAATCTATTTATCAGACGCGTAAGGTTTTATTCCTTAGTTATTAAAATAAAAGAATTTGTAACGGATTGGACGCTCCAGACGGTGTGGCGGATTTCGCTATCTCTACACAACACTGTTTCTGAGAGACTTTCCTGTATCCTTTCCCAGTCGGCTTAAGGACCATCTACCCCCGATTTTGCAAGGAAATGGCTTTAAAAGAAATTCCGGAAGTTAGACTTAATTTCTCGACGGATTTTCAAAAGGTTTTTTTTTGTAATTTTCTTGGACATCTTGAGCGGGTCCGATTTTTATTGGCGAGTCAAAATTCACACACGATGCACTTCAAAAATAAAATTTTGAAAAGAGAACTAACGGACGAGAAATTTTGAGCTGGGTTGCCCGATGGACACATGTCAAACTTCAGGTCAAACACAAAATACTCACTCTTCGAAAATTTGCAGATGTTAGTGCCAGAACCAAAAAATTGGCAATTGCTAATTGGAATCTATTTATTCGTACTTACTAAAATGTAAGAATTTCTTGGTTTGACTGTAACATCCGCGAATTTTCGAAGAGCGAGTATTTTGTGTTTGACTTGAAGTTTGACATGTGTCCATCGGGCAACCCAGCTCAAAATTTCTCGTCCGTCAGCTCTCTTTTCAAAATTTTATTTTTGAAGTGCATCGTGTGTAAATTTTGACTCGCCAATAAAAAATCAGACCCGCTCAAGATGTCCAGAAAAATTACAAAAAAAAACCTTTTGAAAATCCGTCGAGAAATTAAGTCTAACTTCCGGAATTTCTTTTAAAGGCAAATTTGCATGCAAAATCGGGGGAAGATGGTCCTTAAATCGCGTTTCCGGAAAATGGGGAAACCAATTCCAGTCAAACGCAGTTACTTGGAAATGCAGAAATGACGTGATAAGACTAAACAACATAAATTCTTAATGAGCCCCCAAAATGAGGAGGATACTCTTAACATTTATATAAACTATACGACCTCAACGAGGGCGTTACCTTTGTTAATGACCAAATAAATAAATAAACTTACCTTCTTAAGGTACGATTCCATTGTGCAATATTGCGGGCTGCATTGTGGATCCGGAGTATTGGGCTCGCTCAATGGAATAGCTCCCGCAATACACATTGCGTGCTTTCCGCAATATTGCGGGGATTGCGCAATGTCCGCATGGAATCGTACCTTTAGATTTGGAGGTGATTTAAGCAATTTTGGAATCATGAAAATTAGCCATCTATGTATTACGGTCAGCTCGTGCACTATTTATGATTTTGCCAACTTTAATAAGAGTATTTTGTGGACCAGTTTGTTAACTATGGATGGAGGAACCAGTCTAGTAGTGTCTCTTGTTTTTAAGTTGAGCTCGGGGCAGGTAAACACACCGTCTCATGTAATAAGTTGTGTTCACGTGTGTCACGGTCGAGCTGCACTGATTTTAAAATCGCGTGACAGCCATATTGCTAGGAAACTTACAAATATAATTATTTTTATTGCATTCTAGGGGTTAATTCGTCCCAGCATATTAGTAATCGGCATAGCGTTCAGCCAAACCAAGTCCAATTCACGATATCACCAAAACCGACACCTGTAATAACTACACCTGAAGACAAAAGGTCTTCACCTAGACGCCGCGGGAATACAGAAAAGAAGTCTTCGGAAACACCACGCCTTCCAGAGTTGGCCACTGCGTCTCAACTGTTACAAATTATGACGAATGCAACAATTCCTGCTACAACGGAAAGGCTGGAGGGATGCGGAAATAAGTTAGCAGAGGATTCCAATCAAAACTGTGAGCAGAATGTGGAAAGAGTATTTCAGAATTCAAAACTCCAGGAAGAAACGCCAGAACAATTATTACAACTCAAAACTAGACTTCCGGTGGCCTCGGATATGGAAAGTGGAACTGTCGGTGCAACACAACATCAATCAAATTCAACATTTATGAAAATTAAACTAAGAACCCTGTCTTCTGTTGAACCAGAACTAGTGTAACTAGAAAATTGAGCCATGGAAAAGAATTCCGCTTGTTCGGCTTCTCTTTTGTATAATGAAATATGTTGTAAACTTTTGGTCAGTTAGTATTTTGTAGTTGCTGTTGCTAATCGTCTACGTTATTTGCAAACTTGCAATTTTCACATGTTCAGTGTTTGGGTTGAGGATTTTTGGCCAGGAAGTTATTAGTCTCTGCCGAGTTAAAGCGGCAACGACCATCCAACGTGTCCTCGTGGCCATTTGACAAGAAAACGTTATCAGAAGGCACAGTAAAATGTTATACTCATCCATATATTTTTAGATTTATTAAAATGTCAAGGAAAGAAGTTGTATTTTCAATCTAGTAATTTAAAACTGCCGTAGAACGCTTCTTCTATTCTATTCAAAGCGAGTTTCATTTGCTTTTAATACATAATATAAAATTTCATGTCCTTTTTGGTTTGACGCATTTAAATTTTCAGTTCCACGGTTTTATATAAATTCAATTGAATGGGTTATAACGGAAGAACACTTTTTTTATTTATTTTAAATAATAATTATCTTTTTTGTTGGAATTCATTGGATTTTTCAGAATCCGAAAATAACGAATTGAGTGGAATGAGACAGTGAGAGTAAACATTGTTATTCTCTATGCTGAAAATAGCGCGATTTCAAAATATTTTGTGAATTGTAAATTTCAGAATTGTGCTGTTATTGCTGTTAATCTGAATCTCTTCTGTTTCCGAAATTTTGGATTTGATTATTTTTGCTTATATTGGTCATAAGTCATTAAGTAAATTTTTTCGAAGACTTTCGTCAGTTCTGTCGGTGAAAGCGTCGGTGGAGTGATGAATTCGCTCATAACTTTACGCGTGGCAAATAAAATCAAATGGTTTCCGGTAAGTTTTTTTTTTCTCCATTGATTTCGGTTCCGTAATTTATGGAATCTAGTGATAATTGTTCTGGATTCATTAGAAATCCTGTTAAAAAAAACTCTCGGCATAAGTTGGGGATTTTGATTCCCAGATTTTAAGACACAAAGGAAGACCTTTATGACCTTAAGTTAAACATTAAACCGTGAAAAACTAGTCTCAGAAAATCAGTTGTGCTTTTGCAACTGGCTAAATTTTGACGTAATAATATTAGACTCGCCAATAAAATGAGGTGGTATCCCGCATAATTAATCCCGGCAGCCACTGAAATCTAATGTGAAGTTTCAGCTTTCTCTAAATTATCACGTCTGTTTTCTGGACATTCTAGTGTAAATTAATATTCGTAGAATTGTATGTTCTGTCAGTTTAAGTTTTTTTTTTATAATATCTGATTTTTTTGTTAATTTTGACATCTCTTTATTTCCATTTCAGGTATTTCAGCAATCAAGATTTGGTACAGCGTTCGGAGGAAGTAATTACTTTGACTCGAAATTAGTCCAAGGACCCGAGACATATACTGCTGTAGAAAAGTCATTCGCAGAATGGAAATATGTAGAGAAACTACTTCCCCCTGTTCATGTCCCCCCAGCGCCGACAGATTCTTCAGTTGAATATCCATCTGGCTGGAAACCAGCAAATTTAGCCACTAATTTACAATATTTAGTTCACCGAACGAAAAACTTCATGGTTCCTGTATATCTTCAAATTGGAGATCGTGGGATGAAGCGGAACACAAGAATTCGTCGGATTGAGGGAAATATTTGGGTAAGTGACGTGAACATTATAATTTGAAAGTTCACTAACATTGAATGCAAGGGAAGATGTTTGAGAGTTTAATGAACAACGATCGATGGAATAAAAGAGTACGGTTTTTATCTTGTAGATTTTCTGCAATTATCTTCTTGAATGTTTAGGATTAAATGTTTAAATATGTGGGAAAAAATTAAAAGATTTGATACACCAGATAGGTTAGGGACTCTTGGAATAGGGTTGTGACGATTAATCCCCACTATGCGTAATCGCGATTAATCAAAATTGCGATCGTCCTTGCTGTTTGTAATTCTTTAGACACCCCACTTGCACATGAGCAAATAATCGGGGTTACTAATCGCTAATCGCCAAACACGCGATTCGGTTAATCGCGATTACTTCTAATCCCATCCTTACCTTGGAAGATTAGGATTTAGTATTTTCTAAACTTATTCTTTCATGATTAATTTTCCATTAAACTGTACAGTTAAACCATTCCAATGATACTATGTGTATTGTCGGTAGTACTCTCACATGCCCAAAAAGACTCCTCTAAAGTGCAGTATAAACAGTTGAAGGGAAAGCCGTGCAGAACACTTTTTGGGCAAGTTCTACCAACATATGTCGTTTTAGCTAATATTCTAATCCTAATAACTTCAACTCGAGTGATAGCATTAAGAATTCTCAGTATTAAATTAAGAAAATATACTACTGGTGAAAAGAGTTTCAATTTTGTCATTTTGTCTCCTATTT
The DNA here is from genome assembly GCA_034694305.1 of Protaphorura glebata. NCBI lineage: Eukaryota > Metazoa > Arthropoda > Collembola > Poduromorpha > Onychiuridae > Protaphorura > Protaphorura glebata. The sequence continues at coordinate 7,876 of JAQFYE010004654.1, forward strand.
TTACAGGCCCTCGAAGCAGACGTTGGTCATTTTCTGCAAAGAAAATATCCGGAGAGGATCATAGTCACTTATGCTCATGAGTGTTGTCGATTCATCAATATCCGTGGTGACTACGTAGATGACTTGAAAGAATGGCTAGTTCAAAAAGGTTTTTAGCCCTACGTCTCTAGTTTCTTTTATTACATGTCACTTTGTGCAAGTCTGGTTGTAAGACATAATTTATTAAACCATTTCTTTCTAATTTCTGGATTTCGACTGCTTTATATTTATTTAGTGTGCATCACTTTGGAGAAATATGGATTTTGCGTGTCTTCAGTTTTGTTGTTTCCATTGTTAACTCTTTGCGTTCAGTTTTGGAAATTCAGAATTCATTCGTAATAGATTGCGTAGACGCAGGCAACGGCAAAAATACTGATATTCTTGAATGAGGAATAAGCATAAGAGTCACGATTCGGATCCCAAAGACTCCTGAAGCCCACGTGAACTCCTTGACGATTCTTTGAGCCAATAGTGACCATAACAATGAGCTTGTAGCTGTAAATGTATAGAAAATAGTTTTAGTTATAACACTGATCAGGACATACAGTTAAGAAGTTGATTATGGTAACAAATTACCGGTCGAAGCGATAGCTTAAAAGTCGACTCCGGATTTTCTCTGCGACTAGAGTGCTAGTTGCTTGGACAGTTTTTGAATTGAACTTGACATTCTCCAAGAGCTCAATCAAAGTTGCCTGAATCATGGCTTCAGTTCGAGTAGGAGAGAAAGGTTTCATCGACTCAAGTCTGAAAGTGTTCTCAAAAACGAGTTTTGGACGACGAAGTGGTTTAAGAGCAACATTCTCAGCTGAATGAGATTGATGAGTGAAGAATGTCTCAAGGGTCGCGTTCAAGTCTCCACCTGGTGCGGAGGCCAATAGAGACTTAACGTCTTCAGCTTCTTGGAACATACTTCCACGCTTCTTTTTCAGTCTATCCGCTAAAATATTGTTAATACAATTAAGGCTTCTGTGATGATATTGTCAAATGAAGTCTGCAATCGGACACACCCGGAATCGCATGATTTAAGGATACCGAACAGTCTCGACTTTCTGAACAATGTTTGTGAAAGCACAGATTCCGGGTCAGTAGAAGGTTGAGGGTCACCCACGGCCCGTTTCTGTCACGACTGGAGAGCCGGTACGTGTTTAACGGAATTTCCTTGGTGCGATCGCAAACATATCCGGACAGTCAAGATTGACCAGAAATTTTGGAATTTTAGGACAGTTGGTAATTTTTTTCTCACCATCTTTGGCTCCCACACTGGCCTTTCGTGGACCTTCGGTTGGAGCTGCCAGATTTGGAGCGCCCTCGTGTTCCTTGGCCGCTTCGGTTGGAGCCGCCTCCGCTGCAGGTTCAGCCGGTGGTGGTGGACTCACCTCGGCTGCAGCATGCTCTTCTGCAGCCGGCGCTGGCGTATGTTCTGGGGGCGGGGCCCCCTCTTGGGGTGGTGGTACGGCTTCACTGGGTGGTGCCTCAGCAGGCGGTTCAGCCGCTTCTGAAATATGTGGAGCATATTGTATATCGAATTCCATTATAATTCTAGTACAGTTCAAACTGTCCTAAGCTGAGCTAAGTAGGTGACTACCTCGCTCAAAAATGATTACATTGAGTTAAAAGAAATACCTGGGCCTGGGACCAAGTAAATTCTGACCAAAATGCATATCATATAATTTAAAGAATTGTCTGTAGCCTATGTGAATTGTTCGAGTTGGAAACATTCTGAAACAAAATATAATTACTGTATTCGATGGAATACGGAGACTGAATAAAAGATTTGGTTAAGAAAAAAGTTTGTAAGTCCACATACATCTGAACCAACATTAATTGAATATCATTACAAGTTAATAATAATAGAAGTTAACCTGGAGCTGGTTCAGGATTGTCCGCCATTATTTATATCAGTTGTGCTGCGTAATGGTAACCAGTTTATTGCTTTTGTACAGTATTACGTGGGTTGTCTTTCAGGTCGAAAATAAACCGAAGAGTATCTTCATTGAACTAAATTTCTAACTATTTCAATTTTTTTGGAGTTTTGATTAAGAGAGACCATTGAATTGTTTGGTCTGACTGTTTGAATGTGCTGTTTTTTTTTGTTTCCTTCTCAACAGTAAAGACACATTCTTCTTATAGTTTTCCTTGTTGAACAATAAAATCTCTTTTTTTTTGTATTTTCTAGTTTCTGGAAAATAATGAGATGGACTGATTGATGACAGACTTTTTCTTTGTGATTTTGAAAGTAAAAGTATTTTCAAATGCTCGTTTCGTCCTAGGAATGTTTCCTAAAGTATTAGCTTAGCGAGTTCAGCGTCAGTTTACTTACTGCACTTTTGAGTTATCATTTTTTGTGATTAATAATGACAATAACTTATCCTTCGGTGTACAGAAATATATCAATGACAAAACTTCGGAGAGGAAAGTTTCATCCGAGAATTTTGGCTGTTCTACACCTTATAATCAAAAAGTTTTTCAATTTAGTCAGAAACTTCTGACTTTAGTGCAGACTTTTTCTCGAATTTGTGGACTCAGTTTTCGCAGCGTTAATTTATATGCTTTCTTTCGCTTTTTCTTGTCCTTCTGGCTTCCGCTTTTCGAATGAACTTTGATTTTATTAAAACAGTTTTATTAGTTGTGTAGGTTTTCTTAGCTGGATCATTACCAGGAGCCTTTCCACTTGCAAGAAAGCAGATACGAATATTTCGTTAGTATCTATTTAACCCGGTTGTGCAATGGCATCTGGCCGGGAAAAAATTATCGCGTATTTCGATTTTGCTTGTATAATACGGCCACGGGGACCAAAATATTACGACCCACCATTTGTTTTACTAATCATGCAAACATCTCATAAAAGCCTAGCAAATTATTTAAAAATATACATGTATTTGTTTTGAAAATGTAGTCCACATTTTGGAGACTATGAATTTTTGAAACCTGGAACATTCGGCACATTAGGTTCTTGTTGACATATACAACATTATGTTTAGACAGTAGTTTTTCGTACAGGAAAGGAACGGAAGAAAACTGAAGGTTACGAAACGAGTGTTCAAAAAGTGTATCGATTTTATTCAGAGTACAATCTTTTCATCATTTCAACAAGCCAAGAAGCCGCCATCAACTGGAAGTGTTATTCCATTGATCATATCAGATTTGTCACTCAGCAAAAAGAGAATCGGATGAATGACATCTTCTACTTCTAAAGTTGAAGGAAAACATTTTAAAAAAATTAAAATTTGATTGGCAACCCCTTTTGTATCAAAATTGAACTCAGAGGACGCTAATTGATAAGGTACAACTTCATGTGAAAATGTCATACCTGCAAATTTTCCCATCGGAATTTTTGCCTTCATTGCAGCGGCCTTCGTGGGTTCGGACCATCCAATTTTTCCCATTTCAGTCATAACGACTGTTGGATTCACACAATTGACACGGATGTTAAATGGACCCAATTCTAAGGCCATGACCTTGCTGACCATGTCCAATGCTCCTTTTGTACCGCAGTATACAGTATGATCTGTCAAAGCAGCTTGCGAGGCCTGCCAGCATATTAATTCAAAATTAAAGTCAAAAAATTATGACAGTTCTCGTTCTCATTCGCTTTCCGGTAGCACGCCACAACTGATATTTATTTGATTGTGTCAAATGGGTGGTTCTGAAATTCATTTAAACTACGAACCAGAATACTCATTGATTTCCTTACATTCCGGTACATTACATAAATATAGTGATCGAATGTATAAGTGTACTGCACACCTGAGATGACACATTGACGATCGTCCCACCCTTCTTCGAATCCTTCATGCTTTGGGCAACGACTTGGCTGACATTGATAACGGCCTTTACATTCACAGCAAACGACCTGGAATAATCGCAATCTCAATTATGTAACATGCAAAATTGCAAAAATTTGACCACGCTATACCGCGACATACTGTCATAATTTTGATCATTATTTTAAAGCCGTACTTATCAAAATCTTCAGGGGTAACTTTGAAAAATGAATTCAGATAAGCCACTGCAGCATTATTCACAAGTCCATCAATTGGGAGGATGGATTCTACAGCTTTTCTAGTCGCATTCCAGTCATTCAAGTCCACACAAATGCATTGAATATTTGGACATTCCTTTTTTAAAGTCGTTAAGTTCTCTTGAGTTTGAGAAATGGCAAAAACAGTGGCTCGAGTTTTCGAGGCCAACACTTGACAAAGTTGACGTCCGATCCCTGTGGAAGGAAATAAGAAGTTTAGACATTTGTCTGGAAACTCGTAAACTTTTCATGAAATCTGGCATAAGCTATACATATTTATATTCATCTATTGTATTCCACATAAAAATCTCTCATTCTCATTCTATAACGCAACGGCATATTAAATTTTATGTTAAATCCTGTACGAATTGTACAATTGTATATCACACTATATTTCCTGACAAACGAATCCCAGATTCGTGACCATTAGTTTATGAACCGCCCTGTAGACTTCTCAGAGTCTCATTGCCCCGACCATCGGAATTGCAAAGAACTCGTGGACGTCAGAGCAGGCGGAAATTATGAAATTAAAAGAACTTGAGGATTTTAGAATTACAACCAATTTTTTGAAATATTGGCATTTCAGAATTTCAGTTAAATTACAAGTCTAAAATTGTCATAAATCGGCACTTTTAGTACTTTCGTCTGCGAATATATCTGGGAATGCTCTGACCCTCTAAAAGGAAATGAAGTGAAGCGAGTTTCCTCGAATTTGAAATTTCATTGATTGGAAAGTAAAATTGAAAATGTGAAATAGTTACGTAATTTTGTGTCAACAGTAATACTGAACGTTATAATTTGAATAACCGTCCTTAAACATTCAAATTAACTCAATAGCAAGCGGAAACTCAAAAGGAAGGAAGGAAGTAAGTCATTGTTTTTTTTTTAATTAAGCTTCTGACCGGGAACTACTATAACCCACAACACCCCACAACACCCACAACACCCACAACACCATGTTGCCATATGTGTCATGTCATATCCTATACCCACAACGCCGATTGATTTTTTTAATGGGGGGCTCTGCCCCCCAACCCCCGTCGGGGCTCTGCCCCGAACCCCGCAAGGGGGACGCTCCGCTCCCCCTAGCCCCCTAGGGCTTGACCTACCTAACCTAACT
>JAQFYE010004655.1:0-13055 GCA_034694305.1 Protaphorura glebata
GCCAAAAGACACAGAATACAGCCGACAAAACTTTTACAAAAAATGGCGTTTGGTTAAAAAAAATATTTTAATATTAGCGTTAACAAAAATGTTAAATATTTTTATTGTTGTTGCGTAGAGTAGAGGTGGTGTTGTAGTAGCTTCGAAGAGCCCTTCAGAGCTGTTAGAACCACCTCGTCTCTCAGTGCTGTTGGAAGTGAAAACTTATTCCGAAAGTCTTCAAAAAATGTAGTTATGGTTAAGTGTATATTTTTAAGTGCAAGTATCTGGATCTTGTAACACATCTGTAATGTCTAATCATAATGATAGGTTAAGTGTCAATCAGTCTCACTCATTGATGAATCAATGTTCGGCAATGTTGTGATTAATGGGGAATTTTATTGACGACAAAATTGAATAAGCCCAATCAAAGCAAACCTGAGAAGCAGGCTCTAAAGACATTTCTTCCCTTTAGTTTTACCTTCAATTGGATCGAGAGTAAGCTAGCCAATTCTGATAGGGTAGGCAGGGTTAATTATTCCCACCGGGCTAATTATTCCCACCTTTTGTAAAATCTATTGCGCGCGCTACACAATTGTCATAAAATCATAAAAAATTGCAACGGACCGGGAAAACTCACGTGTATCGCCGGCAAATACTCTCCCGCTAGTTCTTCAACTCATCAAAATCACACAAAATATAAACAAAATTTTCTGAAATTTTTGGTGACCGCCGACTCCCGGTCAACAATTTCGTCACTTCCGGAGCTAAAGAATTGTGAAAATTCTATACCAGTTAACGACACATCCAAATTTTTTTTGATTTCTACTATTCTTCGTAAAACTTGAACCAACTTACTTTTTGTCGTCAGATTGACATAGAAACAGACATAGAAAAGTTAGCAACGTGTTTGAGCGGTCACGGAATGACCGCTGACTTAGAAACTCAAAAGTGCACACCATTGAACATTCTTCTGGTTCATTGGCTTCATTTTAAGCCGTGTCGCTGTCGAATCGTATGATCTGATCGACGGGAGAATGAAATCAAATAGGGGGAAATACTTCTGACTCACCTTGTATAACTTAAAATTGTCTTATTGGTCCAATTCCCTGCTTCATCGCTGAAGGAGGTTTTGCTTCTCCAAATTGCACACAGAACAGACGACAACCTTAAATTTGACAGAAAACAGAAATATCTTAAGATGTGCGCGAGAGGCCACAAATATTTTCAATTTCAATTCCCCAGGGACCGATCCACTAATTCTCAACTCTTCAACCAAAAATTTCAAGAAGACCTTTTCATACTAGTATTCGGTGGTCATTGCACATTTCTCTTCTGATCAGCCGCTGCGTTGTAGCTCTAATTCCTATGTCATTGTTGTTAACATTGTTATTGACATGAATTTTTGGGAAATTGTTGGCTATGTTGTTCATGCATTTTCACTCGAGTTGGAGTGTTAGGGAGAAAGAGTGTCGGCATTTCGATTCTTGACTTGACGATAGTACCCCTCCTGCGAAAAATGATTGAGGATGTTTTCTTCTCGGGAACAAATTTAACGGAGAGTCTAAAATGTGTGATGTGAGCTTTTCGACAAGATTGAATTTTACGGACGGAATTTTTGTAGTAACATAATGTACGTGCAAAAGTAATACAATGTGTGCTTAATTCGATTCGGTGCCTCTCTTGAGATTGGAACTCAAATGCCCACCTCGTATGTGTGAGGACGAAGACATATGGCCATGGCATTATGGGCTCTTGTACGTACATTGTAGTCGCACGGTGTCCAATGGAAACTTCACCAGTCGGATGACATTTTGGAAGATGGATCACTGGGCACGGTGTTCTAGTCCCAAGTCCCGAGTCCCTAGAAAACTAAATTCACCGCCGTTCTTTTGTCAAAAAGCCTTATATTTTAGAGCACATCGGCAATAGTACGAGCTGGTTCGTTCGACGGCTTCGTTTATCTCAAATCTAGTATAGGAAATCCCTTCCGCTGTAATTGTTTCTAAAAAATAAAACACATAAATTATTGACATTCACCAATTTTCCGTAAGTCAAGGTCAGACAACATCCCGTAGTTTTCATAAATATCCATTTTCTCTTCATTTTAACTATAAAGTAAGTAAAACTCCAGTGTAGAAAATCGTCTTTAAGGCAACCGAACCGACACGCATTGTCAGTCCGTGGGAATCGATCCTACCACATTGCAATCATATGTACCTCACAGTTACAGAACGCACCAAAGGACTGTTTTTCCGCCAGTTATTTCGGGTCATGCATTGATATTACGTACACGGTTGGTACTCAACGATTTGTCTTACATTTATAGAAACTGGTATGCAATCTTTCGAATCTCAATTCAATTTAATTCTAATTTCGGGCAAACGGGACGAGTGCGTTTTAACCTGTCGTGTAATTAAGTTCTGAAGATCTTTCGTATTCCCGTAATACATAAGGAGACCGTAGACGATTGATTGATTGATTCGATTCTTTATTGACGTGATATTCCAAACCATTCAAACATACAAGTACCCAAAATCGATTGTCTTACACAATTAAAAACCTCAACGACGGCGCCGCTTATTAGGTAGATCAATACAATTCTTGCCAACAAATGAAAGATGTTGATTTTTCATGTCGGAGCCCTAATACAGGGTGTGTACGTGTAGTATGTATTGTCTCCCCCCCCCACTACAGCAGGAACCACAATTGTAAATGGATCTCAGGCGAAATATCGCGATCTCTGAGTTTTTCAGCCGGTTTATCAAGGTTTTCCGCCGGAAAAACCGTGAAAACTATTTACGGAGTGTAACGTAGTATACGAAAAGACATATCGGAGTTTCACCCTGAAGTTCTTGCTTTGTAATTATTTTAAAAGATATCACCATTTCGATTCAGAATTGGCACTGTAAATTTTAGGAACAACCCAACTGAAGCAGAATTGTAACATTGTTGGAGGTCTTGGGTGGCGTGCTCAAACTTTTGCATCTGGTTACACCGTAATTACTCTGAAATGAGGAAGGAATTCTTGTTTCTTTGTTTCTGATTTAAAAATTCAAACCTGAAAAGTTGCCGAAATCAGCACAGTACATACGATTATCTGAATAAAATTGTTGCCTTGAGCTACTTGGAGAACTGAAAGGAAGTTAGAATTTTTTGTTTGCCATTTATTGTGATTTAGGACCCTCTGTTGTTCGATGTTGCAGTTGGTTCTGAAGAGAAAGAGTACTTGTTTCTATATCAGAAGTCCATAACGGGGAATGTCAGCAAGGTTTGATGGATTAGTCCTCAGGATCGTGTTCGTGACCCCATATCTACTTTTACCCTTCTTTGTGATCAAACTGCCTTGCATTTTCTCCCTCCATGTCCATAGTCAATAGTACACAGCATAAAACCATATTTATATACGCATTTACTTGGCCATTCCGATTGCGAAATTCGAAATCCACGCACGAAACATTTCCACGATTTCTTTTGTTTCGGCCTGAACTCTGAACCATCGATGTACATCCTATTTCAATAATCTGCGCCGAGTCACTGCGTCTTAGCATAGTGGTACAGGCAAGTCCTTATTCTTCCACTATATCGAGGGTTAGATTCCCTCGGACGGACAACAATTTCCTTTCCACTGAATATACTTGACACCAAGGAACCTTGACTACGCTCTCCTCTAATAGGTACTCCAGTACTGACCACAACGAGTTGTTATTTTTCGTCTGGTGCTGAAGAAGTAAATGGGAAATAGGTCTCTCCCATGAGCACCAAGAGCACCTCGTTGTTTACAAAATGATTCCAGAGGTCAAAAATGCCCCATGCAATCTATGCACTTCATATTGGGTTGCCACGGGATTGCCCGTCGAAAATTCATCCGTTGCAAAAATGGAGAGTTTGAAAATTATTTTCAGTACTGGCCTACCTCTTAGGGAAATGTTTTGTTTACTTTGCTTGACACTATAGTGCCCTACGGCGAATATCAAGATCAAGTATCGTGTATTGATATACCCAACCATTTGATGATGCATACATTTTGTTGAGAGCATCACGAGGAAATTAAAAAGGAATCACAACCGACATGTCACTCTGTCCGTCTCTAGGATTATTCGGCTTTTATTATTATGCTAGCAGATAACCTTGAAGCATTCATTTGCAAGGAGTTCGTATCTCCTGAAGAAGGAAACAATTGATTTTTGAAACATCCGATTATTCTGTTGAAAATAGAAACAATTAATCTTTTCTACGAATTGTATGCATTTAATGCGACTACATATATTTTATTGTTGGAAGTGCACGATGCCTTGAAATTTGAATTTCTGATACACAGATCTTTCCACAGAACCCTAGCTCCACAAAATATGATCTGCCGGAAATACCTTGCAGGAGGTTTGAAAACTACATCATTAATATTAAAAACGTACGTCCTTGTGCATTATTATTATTAGCAAACCCGTGTTGCACCTGAGAAATCCCGCCAGTCACACTTGCCAACTCCAATGCAGATACATTAATGGATTTTGAGGACTGCGTTTGCAACGAACTAGCATGGCTATTTATCTGAAGTTTTTTGTCTTGACCTCGTCGACTCACCCGACCGTACCCCTTGTCCGTTCAGTCTGACATTTGCATGATGGTTCCCAAGAATGAAATGAAGGTCACTTGCTTATAAAAATGGCAGAATCTGAAAGGTTTCACTCGAATAAAAACTAATTCCTGGAGTCATGTCGAAAAAGAGCTTCAGATCACTTGAGAACCACTATTTACTTCAACTCCTTGAACCCAATTACGTCAAAAACGTATATGTTAAAAGCGTAAATTTTAAAGGGTATGAACTGCACATGTGATTTTTGCTTTATGATTAGACAGAATATGGTGCAGAAATGAAAGAAAATGTGTCATTGGAGAAAAGGAATGTCACTTATTTCCAAAGTGTCAGCAAGAACTGCACTACTGGCTTCCTGAAACGACAGCCTAAGGCAGGATGTCTGGTCACTTAGCATGCATTGGATTCGGTATGTGTACTCATTGTATTTACTACTAAGAGTTATTCTGACATCTCGAATAATAAAAAAATTTGCTATCATATTTGATTGCGAACTTTATAATCATATAAACCTTCCCAGACATTAAGATAGCAGCACAGTCTCTGTTTCGACTCTCCATCTATCGGGATAAGCCTATCCTCGAATGTCGGTATGGGTTGGGCTATAGTATACATTGTCACTAACTAACTACGACGAAACTGATTTTCATAGATTATTGCGAGTTCGGGGTGCCTCTACTACGTTTGGTTAAGCCCCACGTCCATATATACACAGTTATAATTTAAGTACAGTGCGTAAACAAGAGTGATTTAGTGTAAGGCGATGATTTGATGATTAGAAGTACGAGGCTGTTGCAACTTGTCATTCTATTAAGTGATGATATTTTGAATGAACTGTCCATCCTATCCTAATTGTGCGAAGACATGAATTGCCGTTCCCTACCTTCGACCTTTTTTGCATGTCAGGATGGACCACCTTATTATACTAACCCCATTTTCTGAAAGTCAATCCATCATATTCCTCTTCGTGTGACTTGCAGGCGTAGGTTATATCGTGACAATTGTTTAAGTGAGACTTATAGGAGTGTAAGAATCCGATTTCAACAAAATGCGTGTCAAATGATGAATGACACACAATTCACAATCCTTTAACACTCAAGAAAGTGCGAAAAGGCACATATTATGTGGTATTTATTTAATCTGTAAGAGAAAATGGGTTTACACGACTGAAATCAAAATTTTGAATCTTTTTAGTTTTTGTTTGGTCGTTCGTTTTTATATATTCATTTAAGCCATTACAGACATAAAGCACAATATGACTGGGGCACTTCAATTCATCATTGGGTGTCGTAATTCCGACTGATAACTTAATTTAGCGTACATGTACCATACAGATGATAATTTCTAGGACATTTTAAACAATAGAGAACACCTCAATCGTAGCTCCGAGCGTTTAGCGCAATCAGTCACTTCTACAAACTCACTAGAAAATGAGAATAATAAGACTTAAAAACGAGATATACACCAAAATATTTACGTAGGATTCAACGAAAGATTGTGCTACAAATCCAGTATCGGTTGTCAAGTGGGCAGTTCTTAAGCAAGAGCACGCCTGAAACGTTGGCGAAATCCTACTACCCGTCTATTTTGTCATATTTCTGTCCAATTTTTAAGGTAGATCGGTCGTTCCGGGTATATAATTCGCTATCACATATGTTTTTAAATTCCAATCACACGGAATTTTTAATTGTACGAATTTTTGTCTTTCAGTTTTTCATAAACAATTAATGAGGTTCTAATTAATACACTGCACTAGCTCTTATTTTTAAGCAATGGAAGCTTGTCATTATTGCTAACAAAACGTGAATTCCAATAATTGCTTACATGGATCAGTCAAAACGTTTGAAGACTGACGACCCAAGATTATTATTGTTACTGTCGAGTCGATTCACCTCGTTTTCACAAATTAAATTTTATTCCAGAGTCTCACTCCGTAGTCCTGCAAATAACTCGTAAAGGAATCTTTATTTTCCGCTTCAGCATGGCATTATAAGAAATCCGGGCTATATTATTCGATATTAGCAGATTCAGTATTAATATCTGCTCTGAATTCTGCTCAATCAGAATGTTCGCTGAAATGCTTGTACCGATGTCGTTTGAGCTGGATGTACCATCCCGTGTAGGACAAAGCGGGGAGCCCCAGGTGATCAAAGGCAAATTCCACCCCATTAAGAATCCGAGTAATTTATTGACCGAGTACCACATTGCAATTTGAGTTGGCCACATGGTGACCCAAAAACCGAATGAACGGTAAACAGGGTAACCTGCCCAGAATGCTATTCTGTCTATGATAAAAATGACGTTTAGAAGTGGAATCACTTTTCGAGTTTCTGCTCCATCCAAATACGGTAGCAAACTTAGTTGTTTCAGAATTGACATCAGAAGTTGTTCCAATGAATTTGTCATGATATTTCTGGCAGCCTCTGTCAAATGTTCATGACCAGAAAGTGGATTCACTGCAGGTGAAGGAAAGCGTTTTGAAATCACATACCACATACAGAAGACTAACCATAAAACTCCAAGGCTCATATAACGAAATGTGAACTCTCAAGTTTCGATGTGAAATCGGACAGAGATTCAGGTTTGACATTCGGGCAGAGATCAATGTCGCCAGTATGGACCAGATATGGAAAAACCGCCATAAATGTCACGGAAAGCGGTAGCAATCTTAGAATCCATGGTTGGTACTTGGCCTTCACTTTCTTCTCTTCGGCAGACCAATTCCTTGTATTGGTCGACATTTCTTTAGCGTCTAGACAAAAAGAAATTGTCCGAAAATTTTGAACTTATTGTCTGGCTTCAAGAATCACACCGATTCTTAATGAACCACTTCGAATTGTTAGAATGATGTGTATGAATTTTTGGTCTCTAAAAAATCACTTCAATTGACGTAATTGCACCGCGGTTGTAAAATTTTCATGGAATTTTATTTTATCGGCCTCTAACAAAACTGATCGGAAATTATCGAAAAATTGTGTCTGTTACAAAATGTAGATGCAAATACTTGAAATCGCTCAGCTTCTCTTTGCAACTGCAAAATTCGAAGTTAGAGAGCAAAAGTGAAACGTAATTTGTGCTTTAGAACAAATTAAACTGAAATGCTGTATGCGTATGGAATACACACTCCAGAAAAATTACGCAATTAATAACTTGCAGTTATTGTTGCGCGTTGTCATTTTGACGTTACAGTGACATTTATACCAGGCAATTATGTGTGTAACAGAAATTCTTTTGTGTGGTACTTAGTTGCAGTGAAGTATTTGATTCCTCGTGCCGTGCAGATGCCTATTGACCGTAAGTACATTATACGGGCACAGCTCAAGGGTGCCATACAGTGTTTCCATCCTGTGAAGCCGAGCCTGGGGATTTCCTGGTTCGAGATATAGATCTTGTAGAGAATTTTTCCTCGGATTTAACGAATCTATCACCAATTAAACTACTACGGGGAGGCACGGAATTCAGAATTCTCTACGTAGTGTTATATCTGTTTCTCAGATAACCTTCGGTGTCGTGTAGGCTCAATAGTTATGTGCCACCCTGTAATTCATGATACGTAATACAACCAGATTAGATTTCCAAGTATTTTCAAAGTTTTAACGTGAAATTATTGATCAATAAATTATGTAGGGTAGTTGGTTTGGATTCTTTATTAACGTGATATTCCAAAAGCACTCAAACACACGAGTATTCAGTACTTTCCGATCTTATTCCAAATCTCTCCAAATCTTTTTAAATTATTATAGATATTAACTACAATTAAATAATTGCATGGTAACTATGCTCATGTGCATTAATTTTATATCCAATACTGCTCAATTTGAAACTTCGGATTGAATTTGAAAAATCCAATCCAATCAAAAATCTTAAACTATAACGGACGGGAGAGTGTCTAACCAAAAAGCTACTTTGAACCTGAGGAGTTCTGATTTGGGATTGGATGATTTCAGTTTACGGCACGGCACGGAAATGTAGCTTTCAAATTTAAGAACAGAGTCGGTCTTGAGTTCATGATTTGAATTTTGAAATATTTTATGCTTAATTGGATAAATTTATACTACTTACGTTTGACTTAAACGATTATCGACTTATGTATAATTAAATATTTGTATTTCTGATAAATTGCGAGTAATTTTAAAATTCATGGAGGGGGAGGGGCGGACAGATTTTCGTAATTGAACCTAAATATTTATTTTAGTTTCAACCAAATTCTAGAAATTCGGGGAAGTTATTCATGTGTTCTTGCATTAAGTGTAATTTGGCTCGAGCCTAGCAATCCACTCCGTCGGTTTTTGAAATCGTCATATTGAATGTGACATCCGCGTAAGCGTTAGGATAACCGGCGAAGGTTCTCTCACTCCTTACGGCTTTTGTATCCAAAATCTTCCATTTCTTACTTCCAAATTCCTCTAAGTTTATAGCTGGATTCTGAATATTGTATAATCGTAACTAATTAGTATATTGCTACAAATATTATTAATTTTAATTTAATAAAAATGTAAATTGAAAACCTCAGTCAAGACTTCAATGTCTAAAAGCTGTTTATCGTGAATCCACGATGAGAATTTCAGTTGACATTTCTGTTTACCACAGACATCATTTCCGGCGTTTGTCGTGAAATTACAACGGCTCCGAAGTTGACAAGGAACAACCCAAACAACATATCCGGTAAAGAAAACTACTGCTCTCTCTACTTCATGACAATTTTGCATTTTTTCGTAGTCCGCACTGAAACGACAAACGATGTCACCATTTTGAGAACAACGAAAGAGTTTTTTTTTAAAATGCCTGACTTTTCCCGAATTCTTTACAAAAGTGTATCAGCGGTTAATTTGTTTTTACCTGTTGTACAAAATAATGTCGGGCTTCCATATTTTTTTCGGTGATATATGAAGAATATTAATTCCAGTTGATGTATTATCCCAGGCAAGGCGGGTGTCGTACCAAGACTTTCATATAATTAATCGCAATTAGCGGAATGACCTTGATTGAAATTAATTTTAAGACTTACTTGTGTCAAATGAGCTTGAGATTCTAATTCATCCTTTTCGGCATTCTAGGAACATCAAAGTTTTTGTCATTTCAATTTTCATCCTATTTATTATGATTTTTACTTACCACATCAAGGTACTGCATTGAAACACCCAGCGTTACTGTTACATTATCCGGAACGATGTTTTCATCATATGTTTCAAAAAGTTTCTTAAACAATTCCGAACGTCCTGCGAAATCTCCACCGAGTTGGTTCGCATTGACATTCAAGAAAACTGAACATGCAAAAAATAAATATAAATTCACTTGAAGACTAAGGTTAAGTTTTCCAGAAAATATGTTACTCACTCAAGCAGATGGTAGAAATGAAGCTAAGCATTAATCCATCCTTACTACTAATCATTTTGAACAACAATTCACACTTCTTTTTAATATGCGGGATCTCAAGTGGCCAAACTTCAACTAAACTGAATTCTTCAGTAAATATACTTAAGCGAGATACAGTGCAAGTAGCCTTGTATAGTGTGCATGCAATTTGTAACTATTAATTACAAAGGCGTCATGCTAAACCTTTTTTGCTCTTCAGCGACTTCATTCACCCTAAGGATTCAATTTGTTGTTCTTCACTTTCTGCAAAACGTGACCACCGTCACAAGAAACGAAAAAACTCATGGTCATCTTCGCATTAAATCAAACAATGCTTTTATTACAATGGAAATGATTCGAACATTTAAAATAACAATACATTATAAGGAATATTTTCTTCTCATCTCACATATGAAGTTCAAAGCGGCTCAAATTCCCAGGACTTTTCAGTTTTATTTCTTAGACGCTTGTTCCAAATCAGTACTGAATGAGATTTTCGTCAATATAGAAAGAGATTTTCGTCAATATAGAGCCTAATTACCTGAAATAAAAAATCAACATTCAATTAGAAGTAGATATTGGGCACCGGACAAAGCCGCTAGCTACAGTTGGGCATCCGCACCAGACATCTGCAAGAGTAATAGATTCTCATAGTTAATGAGTTGTTTGTCGTACGCAGCCGTGTTTCCAGCGATCCAATCGCCCTGTTGTTTTTATCACTTTACTAGTTCTTGGAATTATATCAAATTCCCAGGATTAGAGATGAGAACATATGTCATATCAGACTGAATCTAATGTTCGTTATTCAAACGAAGTAAGAGCGTACTGGACACTTTGAGTTTCTAGTGGTGTACCCGTGTACCTAGGGCCAAGGGGGGGGGGATGTCCTGCACACCCTGGAACACCCTTAGTTTATGACTGCTCCCATCTATCGTGGGTTAAATCATCGTTCTTTAAAAAATCCAAATCATACTTACAATATTAATTTTCTTTCATTTTCGAAACTTTTCGAAATTTATGCACATTCCGTCAACTTCGAGTGGGAATTGAGGATTGAGACAATGAACTGTCATGACAAAATTCTTAAGAATCTGTATTCTTGACAATGACTATAGAGTCGGAAATAGGATTTGAGTGTAAGAGAATTGCTTTTATGCTGCGCGCTGGTATAGCGGTTGACATCACCCGAAATGTGTGCTTGTGTAAGGTGTGCTTGTGAGTGACGTCATACACCTCAACATCATTTATCACACTCTGAATAATCTAAGAGAATGCTGTTTGATCAATGTAATTAATGGTCGTCGGAAAATAAACTTGTGATAAAATTCAAAAATATTTATGAGTGAAATTGAAATTAATGGATTGGATTGGATACGTATTTATTCAAGTCATAAACTCCTAGCTCTTACAATGCCAATAGCCTAATGATCGTCACATCGATTCATTTGTGAATGCCGTCAATTCCAACTGTAATTAGACTTAAGAATTAATCATAATTTAAGTGTGTCACTTGATCCGTATGCTAAACTTGTTGAGCATTTACGACGAAAGTAACTTCGGAGGAAGTAGTCAAATTAGACTGGTCTCTGATCACTTTAAAGCAATTAATAAATACCAAAACAGCTCCGTTTCATTATCCACAAGCGAATCAACCTAAATCCCCTCTTGTCATATTAATGCATTAATGCAAAGTGGGCTTCTTTAAGCGGCGGGACTCGCGTCGCATTAGACTTCATTACAATACTTGTCTCAGAAATGACGCGGGACTAAATGTAAATAATAACAAAGACAAGTAAACGTTTGAAACGTAATAAGTGGAATCTTTTCTTTTGCAACTGTGATGTCTGATTATACACAGAATAATTTATTCCTACGACGCCATCAGTTCTCTTATAAAATGCATCCGTACGTGTGTACACGGACTTACATTTCCAGTCTTTAAATTGACTTCAAACGTTTCACGAGTAACTGAATAATTTTATAGCTACCAGCTAACCAACTATATGAACTAACGATAGACAAATTTAGATTTTAATTAAATCTCTTTTGCATACAACTACAGGGCTGTGCAACTCTGTACGAGTTGAATTCGAAGTAAAATGACCTTAATAAATTTCGTATTAAAAAAGAACTTAAAATGCTGAGTTGTCAGTGTCATCTAAACTGGTTGAATTTTTTCATTTCGTTGTAATTTGATTTTCTCGAAGTCGATTCGCTGTACCTCAACAGCAAAGCATTGTGATCAATTTCTTCAGAGAACTTTACTGACACATTTTTAATTAGATGTCGGATAGTTGGTTTGAACGGTGTATGTCCAATAAATACGGGTCACAGAAAGACAGAAAAGTTAATCCCGCGAGATTTGGAGAAAGCTACTCAGTTGTCATATTATTTAAGGTCGTAAGCAGTGGGTTTCAGTGAGAGTGGTCGTATTTAATCAATTATCTAAGGTAAGTTTTCAAACAAATTGTTTCATTGTGTTGAAAGAGTCTTGTACTTGCTGACATTCGTTGGTTTATTAGCGTAACAGATACCCGTATTCCATTGTAACGTAATATAGTCTTCCAGGCAGCCGTTACCACTTTGCAACGAAGAAAGAGACATAGTGTGGTGGTTGTCTGAAGAGATTTCTCGTCATTGGAGTCTTCTTACTACACCACTACACTACAGGGTGTCACAGAAACTTGTGTTATCTCCCACCCGCATCCCATCCCTGGGATGCAGGATGGTGAACAATGTATTTTTGTAGAAAATTTTATTCCTGGGTATAACGAGCATTCGCGAAACCTGTGTTTTCACATCGGCTGATTTTGAGATGTTTCTTTTTCGATTTGGGTGACAATCGATTTTCCTTCAAATGTCGTATTTCCCAAGGTCATGATAGGTCAAATTTAAAAAAAAATTGTCTCACCATCGTCAATCAAGGATCGAAATCTCACTTAAATATTCACACTTCGCCAGGACGCGTTGCAGGAGAGGGGATAAAGCTAAGCTAAGCGGATGCTTGTCGTTGTCATGTAGAAACTCAATTAATGAAATTGAGAACATACAGGGTGAGTCAGAAGTATCTCACCCTATTCGATTTCATTATTCCGTCCATCGGATTATCCGATTCGACCGGGAC